>JASANF010014480.1:0-19628 GCA_030248245.1 Trissonchulus sp. WLG1_4 | reverse complement strand
AAACTTTGAACAAAAGTGTAACTTTATTAGGACTATGATTATGCACACTTTCGTTTGTATTGCTTCCAGCGTTTTTTTGTTATCTTCAAAAAAGCATTCTTAAAATCCGCACTGATGGTGTTTGCGTCCTATTATAGGTTTGGCGCTGTCGCGCCAAACCTGATACGTATTAAGCAACATTGAATAATTTTCATATGAAACATTCATTTCGTGCAGTGTTAATTACAAATGTGACTTCAGTTTGTTGTTACCTACTGTGGTACTGCACAGCGACACATTAGGTAATTAGTTTATTTTTTTATTTGCTTGTGCTGTTTTAAAGCAATTTATTTAAGTAAGAGTATTAGTAGGTCCCCCCGCTTTAGCGGATGCTTGACAAAATTTTAGTTTGAAAGTTACCAAAAACAAAAACGAAAACTTTGTGTAAAAAGACTTGGTGTTCATTATTTTTAAAAAATCTCCCCCTGCATATTAAATCAAGTACAGCCTTTGAAAATTTAGCCCTGTTAAATGTGTCTAAACGAACAACACCTTCCAACCCAAGTTGCAGATATTGATTGGACAAAATTACAACTTTTTAAGCAGGAAACTATTGGCAATAAAAATTGTTGTAACCGGATTAAACAAACACAAAATGGGCTTGTTTTAGTCTGAGGTTTGAGAATGACATAGTGGACTAAACGGACTGTAAAAATTAAAATGCTGAAACTAAGTCAGCATTATGATAAGTTTAGTATTCAGCAAGACTATTGATCTCTGAAATGCAAGCTTTTTGACGTGACTACCTTATTTATTAACTGATTTGCTTGGCATGGCACCTGTTTGCTAATTGAATCACTGAAAATTTAAAGGAAAAAATATTTTTTAAAAACAAAAATTTATGAATTTGAACAATTCAGCCTGGATTTCCAATGCCAGATTAGATTATATAATGAACTAGGAGTTTGCAAGCCGCCACTCACAGTCAGCGAGCCGGCCCTCTGAGTTGAGATTGACCACAATTAATGGTGGTTTGCAAACTGGGGCGGTGTAGGTACAAACCGGAACTAAGCACAGTAAGATTTACCGAACAGGAACAACCCGACCATACTATTATAACTGACAGCCTACACACATAGCTCATTTGCATATCGTCAATACAATATGCAAATGAGCCAGTCAATTAGACAAAAATTGATGAAGTGCACAAGAATTTTCTGAAAGAGGGGGGGATCGGGCAAACTGTCAAAAGAATAAAATTAAAGTTTGTTACTATTAAAAATCTGATAGAAAAGTTCGGTAGTGCTGTGTTGTGGACAAACACCTAATTACATATAGTATTAGATTTAATCAATATATATCTGCATTACAATTATTTCCTATTTGGCCCCCATTTTTGACAAAAAAACAGCAGACACAGACAGGGCTAGGATTACATAGAAAATATAGGCTATACAATACTTAGAATCCTAAATTACCGTTGTGGCTCTATAATACGATAACAAATGTTCCACCTCTAGGTGGAACAACAAGCTCTTCTGCTGAGTGAAAACTGGTTACATTGCGAGACCTGAGTGTCAATATTCCAAAGGAATTATTAACGCGGCCTCCGTCTTGTGGATAAAATTATTTTCAAACAACAATTTCTGAACAGATTATCTGCTGGTGCTGAGTAGCTCCAATCTAAAGCCTTTGAAAGAGCAAAAAGTGACAAATGCTGAACACGCTTTTGGAGGTCAAAACTTGTGTTTTTAAAAATAGTACTTTTAAAAAATACGTCTCATCGAGATTTGAACTCGGGTGGCTGGATTATAAATCCAGAGTGTTAACCGTTACACTATGATACCACTTGAACTTCACTGAAGTTCGACTGATGTGAGTTCGTCGTCAAGCGGAGTGAAAATTATGAACTATCTAATAACTGTTTGTCTTCGTTTGATATTCGATGTGTTGATATCTATAAATTCAACAAAATTAACTCAGTCAATAGGTATGCATTTTTAAACCAACCAAAAAAACCACGCTTGCACGACATTTTTGTTCCACCTAGGGGTGGCACATTTGTTACAGTCTTTTGATCCTGTAACGTTATACTTCGATCGTACGCAATACATAGCGGATGATTTGTACATGAATCTAGCAGGTAACCCACCGACTCTTAGTAGTTTTTGTTACGAACGGGGTGCTTGCTTGCAAGGAGATTTTTATTGAAAAAAATCATGATACATTTTTTAAATAAAATTAAACTAATATTTACTTACAATTATTTAAATTAAGGTTAATCTGTTTAGTTCAATTTAGCATTCTTAATTGTTCACTTTTACTTATTTTTACGCGGTCCCCAGGGGCCGCGTATATACTATATTCAGAATTTCAGCTCTCCACGTTAATTCGGGTAGGTAAGATTTCCTGTGTTTAATAACACAGGAAAGAGAGGTAACTCGAACTTGGACAACCAATCTACAGTTCTCTTTCCAAACTTAGCGAATATGAAAAAAACGAATGCGCCGGAGTGGATTCGAACCACTAAGCATCCGCTCGTAAAGCGTTCGCTCTAACGGCTGAGCGAACCGGCAGCTGTTGTAAACGAATAAACAAAGAAGCTATCAGTGGATGTAGCACAGTCGAAGTTACAAGTTTTCTTAACAGCTAAGTAAGGTATCATGACTGTCCTAGTGTCATTGGAAAAAAGAACATGTTGCAGCTTAAAAAGTCCATTTTTTAAGAAATGTGCGTTTATGCGTGTGCGTGCCGCGTTTTATATTCCCTGTGGAATATTGACACTCCTACCTCACATTGTACTACTCCTCACTCAGCAGAAGAGCTTGTTAAATTGCATATTTACAGACACCCCCATTCATGTTTTCATTTTGTACTTGCAAAACTTCTGTCAGCGTAAAAAGCTCATTTGCATACTGTATAATGAATATGCAAATTAGTTCTATAGCGTGACAGTCATTACTATTCTTCAGTTTCGTTTGGGTGAACTGTGGATTCGTAGGATGTAAGAAAAGTGCTCGCAGTGGTATAAAAATTTTGCTGCATTGTCTGGGCTATTACTTTTTTTTCGACATCCTAAGTTTTACAAGTTTTAAATATTGTGTATGGTTTAGCAATATATGTAGTGACCAATTTGAACTTAAACACTGCTCACAGTGATCACGTTTAATCATGACCTCCTATGGAGGTATCAAGATTAAGCAAAACTGAGGCTCTAAAAATTTTTGTCTGCTGGAAATTTTTTGGCTGTCACTGGTGACAATTGGCTAAGCTAAAAACTGACGTGGACAAGTTTATTTAAATTGTATGTTGGCTTTAAAAAATTAAGTGCCGCGTTTTATATTCGAAGAATATCCTCAGCACAGCAAGAACGTTGCAACGGAATCTATCCAAATTAAGTTTAACCTTACTCGCAAAACGTGCTTGTTTCGACATTACATGGGCTATGCGTTTGTCCGGGTTTTGAGTTTGTTCGGTATTGTCTGGGTTACGCGTCGTTTTTCCGGGTTTTGGGTTTGTTCGGTATTGTGTTTGTCCGGGTTCTGGGTTTGTTTAATATTGTCTTGGCTACGCGTCGTTTGTCCGGGTGTTGGGTTTGTTTGGTATTGTCTAGGGTACGCTTTTGTCCGGGTTTTGGGTTCGGTTTTGTCTAGGCTACGCGTTCGTTCAGATTTTCAGTTTGTCCGGTTTTGTCTGGGCTACGCGTTTGTACGGTATTGTCTGGAGCCTGGGCTATGCGTTTGTCCAGGTTTTGGGTTCGTTCGGTTTTGCTTGGGCTATGCGTTTGTCCGGGTTTAGAATTGTCCGGTATTGTCTGAGCTACGCGTTCGTCCGGGTTTTGGGTGTGTCCGATTTTGTCTGGTCAATGCGTTTTTTCCGTTTGTTACTATTAATACGCCTACCTGTTCTGAATGTCTCCGGGATGGAACTTTGACCCTTTTAGGGGCGACTTGTTTACTTATCGTAAATCACCGTGATCTTGTTGGTTTGATTAAAGTCAGAATACATTTAACACATCTGCTTCTGCATCTGCTAGCCCGGTTGGCTCTGTTGGTAGTGCGTTTATAGAGCATCTTATTTCAGATCAGACTGTTGGCAGTTCGATTCTGCCCCAGAGCTGCATATTTTGCAATTTGCGGAAATTCTAGCCGCAAAAAGTTCAACTGTGTTGGTGTTTGTGCGATGCATGCAGATCACTTAGCTACTTGCACTTCTAGTGTTAAATAACACAAGAATTTTGACCTACGTTGCACTTCTAGTGTTAAATAACACAAGATTTTCGACCTATCCGAATTAACGTTGGAATCTGAGATTCCGAATATAGTATAGACGCGGCCCCTGGGGGGGCCGTGTAAAAATGAGCAGCGTAAACTTCTGTATTGATAAATACTCAAGTGTACAGAATGTTGCCAGCCGTAAGAAAGAAGTTAACTTCTAGGGTGGTATTTTGAACTTGGCAAAACGTAAAGCTAAGTTTTCGGCAAAAGAATTCAGTAAGCATCAAGCAATAACTTTTAAGTCCATTGGCTAAAGGCCATCGTAAACCTGTTGGGCAGCTATGCAAAATCTCAGCCAAAAACTTCCACCAATTTGCCGGTAGATTACTAAGTGAAGTTTCACTACCTATATAGTTACATACCAAAACTAACTGTAACTTGTAGGACCTGAGTTGTCGAGTGGTTAGTATGGTAGATTCGTAACCATGAGGTCGCAGGTTCGATTCGTGATTACTTTTTGTCAGACTTTTGCATTTTTTGAATCCACGAAAGCAAGCCAGTGAATACACAGTGAATGTACGAGTTACAAGGCGTTTCAGTGGTGACAGATGCATATCGGTAAAACGGTTTACGATAAAACACGTGTAAAACACACTCAGCACATTAACACTTTAACTCAACACTGTGTTATTATATCATAATAATCAAAATTAAAGACCTGTTGGGCTGTGGCCCAACAGGAAAAAATCACTTATTGGCCACAAATATGGCCAATAGTGAACGGTGAAATTTGCCACATGACGTGACATTTGCAGTGGCCAATGAAAGCATAGACTTCGCTACACGTGACCTAAACCTGTCAAAAGGAAGGGCATTCGCAAAAAGATAAGGCTGCTGGCTGATATTTTATTTTATTTTATCGTAGATCCTATTTTGACGATTCTCCCCTTAAATATCGAGACGCAACTACGCGACACGCGAGCTCCTCTTCTGATTGGCCAGACGCCTGTGGATATGGACTGTGCAAGTCAGCACACACAATCAGCACAGTGGCCGCCATTGCAGCCATTTTTATGAAAATTTCTAACAGGATCAATAGGTTTGGGTTTTTTATTCCGCTTGCAGGCGGAATTATTAGAATCATAACGTTCTATCAAAAGTGTGTAAGGCTCTTGTGTATGTACGTATTGCATTGCTGTATGTTTTACACAGTGCTGGTTTATAGAAGTGAACGTGTTTAACCGTCAATCACAATCAAGCTAAATTTCAACGGCCAGCAAAAAACCAAAACGACATACAAAATTTAATTTCAGCTCCCCCCATTTTTTGAACTTTGTAATTTGGCTAGGTAAGTTTCCCATGTATCACGGTTTTTTAGATGCCTCGGAGAAACGGCGATTCGGCTATAGCCAATTATTATACACGGATTTGCCTAAAATAGCCGGCAATAGCTGTGGCGATTTTCAGCACATATTGCCGATTAGACTGTTTCGCCGCGGCTATAGCTCGCCGTGGCTATTTTGGCGATTTTTAAATGGCCAAGTTTTGACTGAACAAGCTTGGCTATAGCCAGCCTATGGCTATTTTTGAAATCTAGTAGAGACCACCTAGGAGTGGCGATTCGGCTATAGCCGCCAATAGCCGTTTCGAATACACTGTTTTGTCTGAAATAGCCGGCTATAGCTATGGCTCGCCGTGGCTATTTTTTCACTGGTGCTAATTCGCCGCGGCTATAGCTCGCCGTGGCTATTTTGGCGATTTTTAAATGGCCAAGTTTTGACTGAAGAGACGTAGCTATAGCCAGACCATGGCTATTTTTGAAATCTAGTAGAGACCACTTAGGGTCGATTCATACTTCAATAGTGCATACGGACAAACGGACATAGGGCATACGGACAAAGCAAGTTTTGTCCGTTTTTTCAATTCATACTTTTTAGGGCAAACGGACATTGGGACGTACGGACATACGGATGTACGGGCATACGGACAAAGGTGCGATTCATACTTTTGAGCCGTATGTCCGTTTGTCCGTATATCCTACAATTTCGGGCAGAGTTGAACTGAATTTAACTTTGCCGGACATACGGACAAAGTGAAATTGTGCCGTTTTATATGGATGAACGGACATACGGCTGAAGGGCAAACGGGCATACGGCTGAACGGACGAAAGTATGAATCAAACGGCCGTTCTGCCGTTCATTTTGTCCGGATGTCCGTTCGTCCGTTTGCCCGTATGTCCGAATGTCCGTGTAGAAGTATGAATCGAGCCTTAGGAGTGGCGATTCGGCTATAGCCGCCAATAGCCGTTGCGAATACACTGTTTTGTCTGAAATAGCCGGCTATAGCTATAGCTCGCCGTGGCTATTTTTTCACTAGTGCTAATTCGCCGCGGCTATAGCTCGCCGTGGCTATTTTGGCAATTTTCAAATGGCCAAGTTTTGACTGAAGAAACGTGGCTATGGCTATTTTTCTGAAATCTAGGAGACCACCTAGGAGTGGCGATTCGGCTATAGCCGCCAATAGCCGTTTTGAATACACTGTTTCGTCTGAAATAGCCGGCTATAGCTATAGCTCGCTATGGCTATTTTGGCGATATCCAAAACGAAATAAAAAATGCAAAACTTGATGACTTTGTGCAATCGAACCAACAACCCTACGATTGCGAAGCGAACGCTCTGTCGCTAAGCCACAAAGTCATCTGGAATTGTGACAATAACTGCAGATTTTGAACGAACGACGAAAACTTGCTTCAATGGGGCACAGTAAAAATTGATATTGAGCAGTAATTGAATTATAGAAAAAAGGGGGGACACCCCCCGTGGCAAAAAAATAATTCTTTACACATCGTGACCATGTTCTTACTTTATCAGTAACTCTTTTAGCACTGAACTGTGAGATTAATTTACTTATATAGATAGTTTATTGTCAGACTTTCAGGTGCCCTGTAGCTCAATGGTGAAGCAGTCGGACTGGTAACCGATAGGTTGGCAGTTCGATTCTGACAGGCCACACAACTTTTTTCAATTTATAGCTTTGATACTGAAACACTGTTCTAAGCCGGCAATAGCCCAGCTATAGCCGGACACTAAGGGTCTGGGTAAAATCCAGCCCCAGCCCCGGCCCCAGCCCCAGCCCCAGCCCCAAGTGGGTAAAACCCAGCCCCAGCCCCAAATGTAACAGTGGGTAAAATCCAGCCCCAGGTTGGGTAAAACCCAGCCCCAGCCCCAACTGGGTAAAATCCAGCCCCAACCAAAACTAGGTAATTTCCAGCTCCAGCCCTGGCCATCATTTCAGAAGCATACCTACATACATGCATTATTCTTCTCAGGTGGTATCTATTGATTGGTGTTGTTGAAAAATACAGAAAAATTAAAAATCATTACGAAAACTTAGCATTAGATACATGAATTCGATCGACACAAAGCAGGAATTGGGAAAAAACTGCAAGGAAAATACATAAAGCTCACTGAATTTTATTTAAAATTCGACAGAAAAGAACTGTATCAAAGTTTCTCACGAAATGTAACTGAAAGATACAAACTGTGAGAATTTATACAAATAAAATTTGACGGAACAGAGCCAAAGTTGGTTGAAAATGTGCAGAACTGAGATTGAAGTTTAGTGTTAGAAAATTTAAATTCGTATGATAAAGTGCATTGCTTTAATTTTGAGTACGATTCCCTACCAGTGACTAATTATGCATCAAAAGCTTTTTCGGCCTTGCTGTAATAGTTGAAGTTGCATCAAAGGTTTGCCTATTTGATTGTGGTGATGTGTTTTGCCAAGCGGGGCCGGGGTGTGCGTAGGCTGGGGCTGGGGCCAGGGCTGGAGCTGGAAATTACCTAGTTGGGGCTGGGGTTGGATTTTACCCATTTGGGGCTGGGGCTGGATTTTACCCAGTTGGGGCTGGGGCTGGATTTTACCCAGTTGGGGCTGGGGCTGGATTTTACCCAGTTGGGGCTGGGGCTGGATTTTACCCATTTGGGGCTGGGGCTGGATTTTACCCATTTGGGGCTGGGGCTGGGTCTTACCCAGTTGGGGCTGGGGCTGGGTTTTACCCAACCTGGGGCTGGATTTTACCCACTGTTACATTTGGGGCTGAGGCTGGGTTTTACCCACTTGGGGCTGGGGCTGGATTTTACCCATTTGGGGCTGGGGCTGGGTTTTACCCAGTTGGGGCTGGGGCTGGGTTTTACCCAACCTGGGGCTGGATTTTACCCACTGTTACATTTGGGGCTGGGGCTGGGTTTTACCCACTTGGGGCTGGGGCTGGGGCTGGGGCCGGGGCTGGGGCTGGGGCTGGATTTTACCCAGACCCGACACTAACAGCTATTTCTAGTCAAAACACGGCTATAGCGCTAATAGCCGATTGACAGCGTGGGCTCAACAATTCTGTGAAACGGCTATAGCCGAGCTATAGCCAGGCTATACCGGCTATTCCTAGTCAAATAGTGGCTATAGCGCTAATAGCCGATTGACAGCGTGGGCTCAACAATTCTGTGAAACGGCTATAGCCAGGCCATACCGGCTATTCCTAGTCAAATAGTGGCTATAGCGCTAATAGCCGATTGACAGCGTGGGCTCAACAATTATGTGAAACGGCTATAGCTGAGCTATAGCCAGGCCATACCGGCTATTCCTAGTCAAATAGTGGCTATAGCGCTAATAGCCGATTGACAGCGTGGGCTCAACAATTCTGTGAAACGGCTATAGCCGAGCTATAGCCAGGCCATACCGGCTATTCCTAGTCAAATAGTGGCTATAGCGCTAATAGCCGATTGACAGCGTGGGCTCAACAATTATGTGAAACGGCTATAGCTGAGCTATAGCCAGGCCATACCGGCTATTCCTAGTCAAATAGTGGCTATAGCGCTAATAGCCGATTGACAGCGTGGGCTCAACAATTCTGTTAAACGGCTATAGCCGAGCTATAGCCAGGCCATACCGGCTATTCCTAGTCAAATAGTGGCTATAGCGCTAATAGCCGATTGACAGCGTGAGCTCAACAATTCTGTGAAACGGCTATAGCCTAGCTATAGCCGGGCTATACCGGCTATTCCTAGTCAAAACACGGCTATAGCGCTAATAGCCGATTGACAGCGTGGGCTCAACAATTATGTGAAACGGCTATAGCTGAGCTATAGCCAGGCCATACCGGCTATTCCTAGTCAAATAGTGGCTATAGCGCTAATAGCCGATTGACAGCGTGGGCTCAACAATTCTGTGAAACGGCTATAGCCGAGCTATAGCCAGGCCATACCGGCTATTCCTAGTCAAATAGTGGCTATAGCGCTAATAGCCGATTGACAGCGTGAGCTCAACAATTCTGTGAAACGGCTATAGCCTAGCTATAGCCGGGCTATACCGGCTATTCCTAGTCAAAACACGGCTATAGCGCTAATAGCCGATTGACAGCGCGGGCTCATCAATTCTGTGAAATGGCTATAGCCGAGCTATAGCCGGGCTATACCGGCTATTCCTAGTCAAAAGGCGGCTATAGCGCTAATAGCCGGTTGACAGCGCGGGCTCATCAATTCTGTGAAATGGCTATAACCGAGCTATACCCGGGCTATACCGGCTATTCCTAGTCAAAACACGGCTATAGCGCTAATAGCCGATGCGCGTTGTACCCCTTCTACACTTCTATTATACTTCCATTACTTACGTAACCTTTTGATTAAAGCGAAGACACTGCTATTAGCTGAATACAGGGGGCGGGGGGAAGGGGGGATGGTTATAGCTGCGTAGACTGGGAGGCGGTAGGGTGGTTCCTATCGCTGTCTCAGGAGTAGGCGTAGATAAGCGTTTTACTCAGTGAAGCTAGGAGGTAATGTGCAAAAAATAGTCTACAAGTGCAGCGAAGGGGTTAAATGCAGCTGGCCGCTATATCTGTCTGAGTGGGGTATAATAAATCGTGATACATGGGAATGTGACCTTTGGCTACACGTTGAGTTACTCTAAACAGCAGTGTCATCGGTTACTGTTACTGCTTACAATCATTGTTTTTTGTAGAATAATTCCCCAAAACGTTGTTTGTAGTCGTACACTGATCATCATAATATTGTCAATATTGTCACTATCCATATTTGTCATCCGTGCTACCGTTTGTTTTCATTTTTACTAGCCGCCTAATTGGTAACCAGGATACCCCTAATTAAACGTTTACATTGTTTCTACATAGGTGGAAATCGCGCGTATATGTCGCAGCCAAATTTACAATTCAGCCAAAGTTGCAATTGTTGTGACTTTGGCTGAAAAATCTCATATACTATATATATAAGTAAAAAACCGAAAATCCGGGAGAACCCCCCCCCAAGACTGAGACTACGTCCGTATGCATGTTTGGTTAACAAAATCAAATATATGCCGACATTTACATACATGTATGTGCTTGCATGTCTGTTGTATACGTTGACCTCATGCTGGGTCAAACAGTCGGTTAACAATGAGGATTAAGAATTGTAACTTTGCCTAGCCAAAGTAACAATTGTAACTTTGGCTGAGATTTTTCAGCCAAAGTCACAACAATTGCAACTTTGGCTGAATTGTGAGTTTGGCTGCGACATATACACGGAAAAAAGCAGTAGCTGTGAGTTACGTTAGTTAAAGAGTTGACGAGCTAGCAGCCCTTGAAAGCATAAACAACCATGTACACGCATAGTGATTTTGTAACCGTGCACTGCCATAATATGAACAGTGATCTAAAGGACACATTTTAAATTTATAAAAAATCGATACACTATAAAAAATCAATAATACTGCATCAGTAAGGTAGAAACAAAATCAGCTGAACTTTGTTTCATAGCAGAGCTTCAGCTAAAAACTGAATGAACAGCAGGAAAGGAAACTGCGTAGGCGTACACGTACATAGCTAAATTACGTTCATACACAACCAGGGAGGGAGCTTACCAACGGGAAAAATTATTGACCAAACCCTGTTTCTGTGCTCTTGGTGGCTGCTAAGCTTTTAGCTCAGAATTTTTATGAATGAAAGCTAAGGCTTGAAAGGGAACAGAGCGTGCCGTGACATCATAGCAGGTTCTAGAGAAAACTCTCCAGCAAAACTGCCGAATAGGTAACCAGCTTTAGGGCTGCCAGAATTCGAGAAAATTCTCTTGCGTAGATGTCGTCCTTTTAAGAAACTTTGCTGTAACTCATCAAGACTATGACAACATTTGCTGACAAGATTTACTATGCACTACCTTTCAGTAATCGATTCGATAGTAGAGTGATACTGTTATGGACGTTTGAATTTTCGCAAGAAATTAACCTAGTACCTATTCGGAATGGATGAATTGAGGCATTGAATAAACTAGAGTAAAGCTGCAACAGTAGGAAAGAGTGTGACATTCTTTCTCGCAAAGTTTAAGTGTAAAATGTGAAGATGTTCGGAGTACGAAGTAGCAGTACCAGTATTAAAACAACAACAAAAATGCAACTGGTGCAATTTTTTTAGTTTTTTGGGCACTTTTTTGGCATCAGGCAGAGGGGCTTGTCCCAATAAGTCAAATCTGAGGGAGACTGGTCCCGGACTCTCAAATCTGGGGGGCTCGCCCCCCCAGACCGCTCCTATGTACATCTGTGTTTACATAGTTATCTACTAATTTTCATTAGCATTATCAGTAATCACTAAGTTGTGAGGCTGTTATCAAACTATCAGAGTGTCTAGGTTAGGTTGTGACTGTGAGGCTATTTTTGAACTTCCAGAGAGTCTAGGTTTTGGCACCCACGGCTTTGAATTCCGTTTGGATTTTGTCTTGGATGACGGACGCTTCACTTGGACGTAATAGCAGCTCGGACTTGACTGATTGCTGCTGACGGCTGTCTGTAATTTCAGATTTGTTTGAGTCAGGTTCTGTAGTTGAAGTTCGTCGATCAGCAAAACTGACCCTGACTGACTTTCTTTTGCACTTCTTATTTTTATCAATACTGCAGATTCTGGTTTTTGACGTTTTAGCTTTGGAAATTTTTAGCTCCGGCAGAATAGATGTTTTGGATTTGCGAATATCGACTCCGTAGTCCGTATTTAAAAAAAATGTTATTTTGGTCCAGACGATGCAATGTGTAGCAGGAAACAGCGCAAAAAATGTAAAATCCAGCTACCATTAGCCGGAAATACAGAGTAGGCATTCCTGCCGTGGTAGAAGCGGTACTGGTAAATTCAAACGGTCTTCGATTTTGCAGTAGTTTAGTTGAAAACTGGTCGTGTTCTAACATTCGGAGGCACCAAAACGGTGTGGTTGTGGTTGCACGGCTTAAGGTGGTAGTAACGTTTTCGACAGTTTTGCAGGAGTAACACTTGACAACTGACGATTAATTTTCAATCAATAATTTTTAGTACGCAAATGTAATTTAGGAAACTATAATTTAGCATGAGATAAATGCTTGCTAAAATAGCTTGAAACAATCAATTTTAATTTTCACAGAAAATATTTTTCAGCCAGTTACGACAATTTTTCGTAAATTTTATGTTTAGCTAAGCCAAAGTAGTAGCTAGTCAAAACGGCCGTTTATTGAAAAAAGAAAAAATGACACACGGGCATGTCAAAAACCTTCAATTTAGATGCCAAAACTTATCCTTCCGCTTTTTACTTTTTGAGATTACGTCACATTTATGTAACATTTCTTTTTGAACTAAAGTACACTGCACAAAAGTCCGCAAAAATTGACAACTACTAGAAGGATTTTGTTCAAAATTTGGGATAAATTGGCACACATAAATATCTACTTTATACTAAAAGTTCAAAAATTTTGTTCGCTTAAAATTTGCGTTACATCAATTTCATTCACAAAAATCTGTAAAAATGTACTTCCGTGGACTAAATCTCAAGTCTCGATGTTGCAATCTTTTCATGCGTTATGTTACATGTTTTTTTAGACAATTTCTGATGTGTCAATTTTTTTATTTGTATTAATTTAGCCTATTTCGTGAAAAAATTAGATTCAAAAATTCGTATTATTTTTCAAAATTCAAAAAAATTCAAAATTAAAGGCCCGTAACTTCTTTTCTGCTTCATATAAATGCACCAAACTTAGCATTAAATTTGATCCTGTTATTTGCTATGTTGATGTAAAGAATGAATTTAGTTGAAGTTACACTGTCAATTTTACAAGCAAAACAAGAAAAATGCAAAAATTCACGAAATTTGACTACTTTGACAGTGTCTGCTGACTAGCTTGTTACAGGTCTAAGCTAGATAATGTGCACAAGTGTAGTTTCAGTCAAGTTCTTTAACGTGAAAAAGACAGCTATTGAATTCATTGAGTCAATCAAAAGTTATAGCACGTTATGTATAAAAACTGTCGAAAACGTAACTACCACCTTAAGGAAGCGCTCCGGGAATCGGGGGTTACATCGAAAACTAGCAAAAAAATTGGTAAATGTCAAACTTTACTATACATATATGTACTATGGCACAAAAAAACACTGGAGGCAAAATTTCAAATCACGTGATCATGTCACGTGACTCCCAGAGCACCAAACGTGAGTGGATTTTCGGCAAACGATAACTCTGCTCATGCTTCACGTATAGTCACATTTTATATACCAAAATGTAGCTTATGTGCTTCTCTACTTGAACATTATTTTGGTTTTTAACATTTATGTCACGTTTGAATAAAAATGTCATTATGTGTTTTCGAAGTCGCACTCTGAGCAATAAAATTCATATAAGAAATTTCCTAAGCTTTATTTTAAAAACCTAAAAAATTGTTCAACTGCGCAGAGCCTAAGGCTATAATTGTGCAAAATTTTGTAGAAAAATATTTTACCAGAATTTTATAATCGAATGCCGAAAAATCGGATTTGTATTCACACATCCTATATTTGAGTCTGCTGCTTCTGAAAATGGTTTCTTGTGCAATATTTTTGCACAGAACGCAATAAAATTGTTTTAATTTTTCATTACGACTAATAAAATCTACGTATCGTCTGTTTGCAAAACCTCAAACAGCGTTGATGCACTGGCTTACTTGCTGAATTTGTGTAAAAGTCGAATAAAATCAGTAAATTGTCCAATTTTTTCCAAATTTTTTGCTATGGAGATATGCATGTCAAAACATCAGAAATAGTATTTTTGGCAACTTTCCTTCAAGAATGATAGGTCATTTTGGCTGTTTTTAAAAAATACGACCCAAATCCTTGATTCCCGGAGCGCCCCCTTAAAGCAGTACTTTGCCCTCGGTTTGTCACTGTCTTGGAAATAACACCATGGCGCCAATACATTGATTGTTTTTTGACAAGTTCCGTCCGAATTAGCATAAATGACACATGGTTGGTTGGTAAAGGTTGTACTTTTTTGGCCCTTGAAAACCATATTCTAACAGTAAGGCTCGTCGACATAACGCCAGCAAGATTGTACTGAATTCATGCACAACTTGTCGACACTCTTCTGTTACTTTGCCATTAAGATCTATGTAACATTCTGGAACGGTCTGTCGTTGCCGATTCACAAAAAGCAAACTGCTTGCTGACCGGATTTACTGCCAACACATTCTGGTTCTGCTTGTTGTTGTAGACAAGTTGAAATTACGACAACTTTCATCCCAAAAGTTCCAACACGTGTGGTCATAGTTATGGCATATTGCCGCAAATGCATTACAAAAGTTTAGAATAGTGAGTGTCTTCAATATGACGACAGCCATAGTAACTGATATGGAGTATCAGTTCCACCTTTAAACTTTTCGGTAATAAAATTTATTGATACGTACTATGTAGGTACTATGTAGAAATTGTTGTTTATCGAAATTTCATTGTACTGGTTCAGCAATTTTTGGTCAGACTTTAGTATCGGATTAAATATTACCTACAAACTGATTAGTAATTAATTAATTTACGTGGTTCAACCAATCAAAGAAAATTGATGCAGTCCTCTATTAGCTGTTTAACTCAGGTTTTAAAACTTCGAAACCTTCGTTTCGAAACCAGAAAACAAAACTTCGCTGGTTTCAGCGTACTGGCAACTCAGATGATCTCGAATCATACAGGATCGCGTCGCTGCGGGCCTCCGAGGAATGTCACAGGTCTGTATACGGGTTTGAATCAAAACATGCCAGCAACGTTAAGTCGGACGTGAAATATTTCTGGAGCTATGTAAACAAGATGTCTAAATCACATCCTACTGTGGGACCGCTGAAAACTCCTTCAGGCTCGTTTACCATCTCTAATAAAGAATGCGCTGAGGTGTTTGCAGAATACTTTGCTTCGGTCTATACAGTCGAGCCTCACCCAATTTCAGAAATAGTTGGCATCACGGATAAGCGTCTGGATTGGTTATATTTCCATCCCAACAAGATACGGCTGGCTGTGAAGAAAATGAGACGCTTTGCAGCTCCGGGTCCCGACAGTGTTTCTCCAGCGTGAGGCAAAGATGGATGGATGGATATGTTTCCTCATCGTGAAAAATCGCCAATGTAGTACAGATTTTCAAAAAAGGTTCAACACATGATCCAGGAAACTTTCGCCCTGTATCGCTAACATCGGTTTGGAGTAAGGCAATGGAAGCTGTGTTGGGGTATGAACTTATGAACTATGGAACTGATAATGGTCTGATCAACGCCTCTCAATTCGGTTTTCGCGCACGTAAATCATGCGAACTACAGCTTCATGTATACTTGGACTGGGTCATCTCATGTCTCAATGATGGTGACTGGGTTGACGCAGTTTACCTTGATTTCAGAAAGGCGTTTGATCGAGTGCCACACAAGCGCCTTCTGAATACACTGCGTGCGCACGGTATCACCGGCCCCCTACTTCAATGGATCGCAGCTTTCCTCTCTGGACGCGAACAAGTGGTTAGCGTTGGAGATGCCTGCTCTAACCCTATAACGGTAACTAGTGGGGTGCCGCAAGGAAGTTGCCTGGGGCCCGTCTTATTCCTGTATTTCGTCAACTTTATTGACAATCCATAAGCGGCAAAGTCCTAAAGTTTGGCGACGACTGCAAAGTTTTCAGGAGAATAACAAACGACCCTCGGACCAGCCCGTATAATATCATGGATATGCAACTTGTCCAGTACACACTGTGGCAATGGTCACACGAATGGGCTATGGAATTTAATGTTCAAAAATGCGTAACTTTACATTTCGGACGGTCTAACCCATGCAATACCTATCACCTTGGTAACGCTCAGATGCTCTATGAATCTTCGGTTCGTGACCTTGGCGTGTTGGTGCCCTCCGATCTCAAATGTTCTCACCACCATGCGGATGCGGTTAAGCGTGCAGAGGCAGTAGTATATTGCATCCGGCGCACTATCCGAACGAGATCTATTGCTATAATTCGTAAATTATATATCTCTTTGGTGAGACCCATATTAGAATACTGTAGCCCAGTCTGGTGTCCACACTACAGTCGGGATATTGAACTGGTGGAAAGGTCCAGCGTCGGGTGACTCGCATTATTCCTGAATTGCGCACGCTAGATTATGCTGAGCGCTTAAAACGGTTTGGAATACAGGGTCTGGAAACCCGACGCGTGAGAGCGGATCTTATTCTAGTTTACAAAATACTCCATGATGCAGTAGATGTGCCCATAAACTCTCTATTTGAAGTGGCTCTTTCTACCAGATTGCGTGGGCACAAGTATCACCTGAGACGACGACTTACACCGAACTGGAACTCTGCAAAGTACTCTTTCGTCTGCCGCGTTATTGATAAATGGAACAATCTTCCTCCAGCGACGGTACGATTAGTGTTTGTGACCGACCGCGAAAGCCGCCGGCCGGCCGGAACGGCCGAATTTTCGGATAAAACCAGTCCAGAGTGTCATTTCGGCATAAACTTAGCCTGCCGGATTGTTATGCCGGCCTAATTTTGTCATTGTTTTTATTCTGGCTTGCTGTCCGGTGTTTTTAACCGTACGGCTGGCCGGCCGATTTTGAACGGACGGCGACCATCAGGCCGGCCGGCCGGCCGAAAATTCCGGCCGGTCACAAACACTGGGTCCGATGATTTTGGCATATCACTGAGACAATGGACTGTCTCAGGTAAATATATATATATATATATATATATATATATATATATATATATATATATATATATATATATATATATATATATATATATATATATATATATATATATATATATAAAATAGGGCAAAAAAGTCAACCTGTTTTTATTTAAGTTAAAGTTAAAGTTAAAGTTAGGCAAAAGGCCTAGTTTTAGTTAAAGTTAAAGTTAAAGTTAGACCACTAACTTTTTTCAAAGTTAAAGTTAAAGTTTGATCTCCGTTTTCGTTTAAGTTAAAGTTAAAGTATGACCACTAACTTTTTTAAAAGTTAAAGTTAAAGTTATACCCCTAACTTTTTTAAATAAAGTTAGATTAAGATCCAAAACTTTTTTAGTTAAAATTATAAAGAGTTGTTTTAGACAGATAAACATATCTTTCAGCTTTTTACATAACCACACTGCGTAACTTTAGTGAATAGACATTAATGGGTGAGCCGAGAGTTGGAAATGCCAGAAAACTTTTCAGAACTTCCGCAAACTACTAGAAGTAGTTTTCCTGACGTTTCCAGACTTGACCGGAAATGGACTTGACAGGCTTAAAAAGTTTCTCAGCTGGATGAAAGTTTCTAATAAACTGTTTTTTAAAAATGACCCCCATGGGTTACTGTAGTCCGTGGGGGTCAATTGGGTTCATGGTAACAAAAATAAACCCCGGGTTTCAAGGACGGACGGTGGGGGGAGATGGGGAATATATCCCCTCTTTTGCCCTGAGCAAAGAAAAATTTTGCGGAGCCGCATAACAAGAATAGCCGGAGATTCATGAAATTCGGCCTCAAAATTAAAAACTTTTCTCCGGAGGCTGTTCGCCTTCAGAACGAACGCGGTGAGTTAACTTCATTATTTATTATTATTTACTATTAAAACAAAAGATCAAGATATTAACGTCACATGAGACACTCTCCTTTCTGCCTGTGTTATAGCACAGGCAGATGCGCTCGTCATTTCCAGGCCACATGTTGCCGTTTTATGCAACATGTGGTTAGCCAATCAGCGCGTAGATTCTCTGCGAAACACACTTTAGTATATAATCGCTGATGCGTTGATAAGCATTAAGATAGGGATAAAAGGTTAATAACTCATTATTTATTCATAGTCTGCTTGCAAAAACATTAAAAAAGGTTTGCAGATACCTTTGGGGATACTTTGACAAACTTTCAGCGAAATTGTTTGAGAAACTTTTGAAATATAAACTTTTTTCAATTGCTTAAAAGTTTCTCAATTAATTTCGCTGAAAGTTTGTCAAAATATCCTCAAAGGTATTTGCAAACCTTTTTTAATATTTTTGCAAGCAGACTATGAACAAATAATGAGTTATTAACCTTTTATCCCTTCTTAATGCTTATCAACGCATCAGCGATTATATACTAAAGTGTGTTTCGCAGAGAATCTACGCGCTAATTGGCTAACCACATGTTGCATAAAACGGCAACATCTGGCCTGGAAATGACGAGCGCATCTGCCTGCGCTATAACACAGGTAGAAAAGAGAGTGTCTCACTCTTCTTCTAAATAGAGTGAGACACTATTATGTACTCTTGTTCGTGTATATAGACATTTAAATGCAGCATAATGTACAGCTCGTGTATACATGCACAGGCTTTGATGAAAAATAATAGCAAGGAATAATAAGCCACATAGTTGCAGGGGTCTGAGGGGGCAGCCCCTAGAAAAAATTGGGGGGAATTTTTTATTTTTAGGCCTAAGTGCACAGTTGGAGACGTATCAGAAAATTTTTTTGAGCGGACCATAAAAATCAAAAGGGGGACCCTCTGTGTAAAAATTCACTTGGAAAAAGTTTCGGGGGAATACCAACCTTCCCCCCTGGGGTACGCCTTTGCCCGACATGAGATCAAAATCGAAGTGGTGACATCAAACCTTACAACTATAGACAAATTTGGTATGAATTCAATCACGCAATCGCATATTTTGACAAGAAAATCTACAATCACGACAGTTTTTTTTGACACAAATTGCGTACATTTTTGCGCAAAAAATTGAACAAATGTATTTGGGTCAGACCCTCGAAGTATCAACTACTTGTGGACTAGCGCTTTTGACCACTCGACAAACGCTAATTTGAAGGGTAGCGAAGTTTAGTTAAGACTATGTAGAAGGAAAGTACTCAACGGACATCAGACTATAAACGATCAAGTGATTTGTATGTGTATCGAGTTTAAAAAATTACCAAACAAAAGTTCTTAAATTACAAAATTTTGACAAATCAATAGTCAATACCCAAAGTGACCAATATTTCATTAAAAATTGTAAAAAAAACTGTCTGCAAAAAAAGAGCAGTCAGTTCCCATACTGACTTCTTTACGTGTTAATTATATTTGCTGGACAACATGTGGCTGCTACTTTTATTACACTATGCAGTTGCAGAGATGATTCTAAAAGGAACAAATGTACCACTACACTA
>JASANF010014478.1:0-23597 GCA_030248245.1 Trissonchulus sp. WLG1_4 | reverse complement strand
CGATTTTTCGTTAAGCTGCTATAAAAACTCTTAAACACAAAATTTTCTTGTGAAGTTTTTCTTATTAGTTTTTCGTGATATGTAGGTGATACGGTCTGTGGATCTTCAGTCCAGTAGTCATTCTACCACGAGTCCATTAGCCTGAGAAAATGGTCAAATCGGCAAAATTCAACGTAAAAATTTAGGATCTTTGACCCGAACTGACCCGCTTAACCCGCGGGTCGGAAAATCTCAACCCGACCCGACCCGTACAGGCCCAACCCGACCCGACCCGACCCGACTAGCGATCGACCGGAGGCTCCGGCTCCGGCTCCGGCTCCGGCCGGATTTGAGCCTCCGGCTCCGGCTCCGGCTCCGGCAAAAAAAGTGCCGGAGCCGGAGAATTTTCATTGTTCAAACTTTGGCCAGAAGTTCAAATTTTGAGAAAAAATAGCAAGATCAACGAAGCGGTTAGTCGATTACAGTACTTATATTGCCGCCAGTTGTGATGGAGATGACTATCCCTCTCTAGCAATGTGTATTTTTACGTCTCCAATTGACTAAACTCGGCCTAAAAATCAAAAGTTTCTCACAGTCACGCTGCCGCCCCCAGACCCCTATAAGCTTGTAACTATGTGACTTAGTGATTTGAACTTGGGTTTTAGCTCTGATGTTTTCGGCCGGTCAAATATGTTTGCATGTGCAGGTGTTGTTATTTCGCAAATTTTTGTGTAAAAATAGCAAAAAAGTTAATTTTCACCCATTACAAAAAATCAAAAAGTCATTCCCCCTAAAGATTTTTTCCTAGTTACAACGTGGCTGACATACGCCTAAATTACAGGGGTCGGGGGGGGGGGCGGGCGGTAATCCCCGGAAGCTACAGACATTTACGGAGTCGTATCTTCTACAAAGTTCAATCTTTTCCAAATTTTTCTATTTTTTTTGGGTGTATACATTCTTATATACGTATATATATTTTTGACAATTTTGCAAGACGGACACCCTGAAGGCCTGAACAACCAGCTCACTCTGACTCCTGACACCTGCCTCTGGCACCGCAGTCAAAATGCCATACTGTTCAATTTTACCAAATTTTTGACTTTTTATTAATGTTGATTAAAATTTTTTGTGAGATCACCAAAAACGGGACCAGTCAGTGGCCAGTGGTCGTATGAGTGTGTAAAGACAAGAGTGTGTATGTATAGAAATGGGGCGTGACTGTTGAAACATTAAAAAATGCTGTTTCGAAAAATTTTTTTCACAATTGTCAACATTTTTTACTAATTGAAATTTTATGTAATACACTGCCTCCGGCTCCGGCTCCGGCTCCGGCTCCGGCAAAATTTTACCTCCGGTCGTTCGCTAGACCCGACCCGACCCGATTGCGAACTCTAGTTCAGATACGAGTAGGTTGATCAGTCAGCAGTTACTGTAGTCAAACGCCACACTGAATGAAACTTTCTATGTATTCTAGTATGTAACTCCACTAAAACTAACAAAATTAGACAATTATTGCAACATTATTTCATGCGTAAAACAGGTTTCCGTTTGAATAAAATATATAGTATATTAGCTTTGTGAGGAACAAACAGCGAAATTTTCAAACATGGTCAGATACAAGGTAGATAGCCGGTAAGTGAACTTGTATGTCTGAGCTCATCCAATCAGCAATCACCGAATTGGACACGTGACCTTTGGTTTACTACTGAATAGCGGTAGCTTTGCTTTGTGTGATCACTATGTCATTTTCATGTCATGTGCGAAACAACACCAGCAATTTTACCTAACTAAATACATGAATGGATAGCTACTGTGTAGGGTCAGCTTGACCAGCTGAACTGTCATGACCTTAACTTTGTAGTTCGCCCTAAAAGTTGTTGGGCTGTGGTATACGAGTTAGAAAAATAGGAAGAAGAATGATAATGGAAAATGACCAAGTTTTCACAGCCAAACGAACACTTATGCAGTAATGGACTGTGCGAGATGTTAATACATAGACATTTGCAAATCAAGCATTGAGAAGTTACGCAAAATTATTTTGTCAAAAAAGTCAATTCAAATAAGACTGACTAAACTTTATTAGCCCAATTCACTTTTACAGCACAATACAGCAAACTCACTACGAATCGTAAAATTTGAAAAGACCATTATGATTTTTATAAGCTTATTTTACGATGCGTATGCACATATTTTGGCAGAAAAAGATACAAAAAATCACTGCCTATTTTCAAACTTTCCTTTTACTACCACACTTTTAGAGAGTAAGCAGAAGTCTGTTAAGGCAATAGCTCGGTCTGCAAAGCTAACAGAAAAATGTAATGTGCATTTTAGTTGAAATATGGCAGAATAAATGATGAATTATTTCATATGCATCTAAGACCAGACACAGCATAATAAAACTAGCACTGCCTTGTGAACTTTGAATTCCTGGCTTATTAGCATGTTCCCCAAACCCCCTGGGGCGGAAAAGTCCGACTTTAAATAAGCGGCCTACATTCTCAGATGCATAGCAGAGAATAACATTTCATGCATGTTTGCTTGTGCGTCAGAATTAAGACGGCTGGCTGCCATAAAGCTCTGATCAAATCGAAAAACTAAGAAATCAATAACCAAGTATTGCATTGAGAATCTCAGAGAAAACTCGGTACAATATTTAAAGACACTAACAACTTATAATCCATTAACCAAGTAAAGTAATAACAATATTGACACCCACAATAAGACAAAAAGATGATGGTATAACAATTACTATGCCTGAAAATTACATAGCACACAGTTGAGCTTATAGTGATATCTTTTGTGAATAACTATGTATGAAAACTTTCAATTATGCAATTTCACCATGGAATTAGTAAACGTAATACTAATCAGTTAATGTGGTTAGAAAATGAACGAGTTCTGTAAAATCTTGTTAAAAATGACTAGACAGTCCGCTGAACACAACACCAAAGCACCTCTACCTCCAGTCTGCCTCTGTGCAAACAGCGAACACTCAATTCCGTACAGTTCAGTACAATGGGAACTGGTTTGAGGGTTGAATTTAATTTTAAATTTCGCTATTGTCCGCTCTCATTATGACTATACTTGGACACGCACTATTCAATTACACTGTTGTAATGTGTACCTACTGTAATGTCATGCTGAAAACGGGATGCTTTGGCTTTGCACAATTATTTTTTTGACAAAACAGTTACACACTATCACGTGAGTGAGATTTTGCTCAGGAGTTCAGCCAATTACCATCGTCCAGTCCTGTCTGATCTTATTACTCATTAATTATGGATTTGTGGGATTAACTAGATTCACCATGATACCAGCAAGAGCCAGTTAGAATAGCACAATTGTTGCTTAGTTGCTTGGTGTTATTAGCAGGACAAATTATTTGATTCTCTAAATCTAATTTTGAACTGGTGACAAGATACAATTACAAATTTGGGGACAGTGATGACCAAAGATTTTGATGATGAATTAAAATTGGTAATATATACATGTAACTTGAACTAGACTCTTCAGAAACTGCAATGTATCAGTGGTATTAGCTACACTGTAAAAGTGTAAATGAAACTGCACAATTGTTTCCAGTTTTAAGTTACAGTTTTTGTACCTCCAAAACAGCGACTCGCAGCTGTCTTCTAAATGAACAGATGTCACAATAACGAGAAAAATTTAGGGGCAATATTGCAAGACAAACTGTTCATGACAAAGTTACAGATATGGCACAACACTAGTATTTGCAAACTTATGTTCAACAGAAACAAAGTTTGTAACGCTTAAAATAGAAACACAAAATTACGCATACAGAACGGTAGCCTTTGTTTCAGTGGGTGTCATCAGTATGTTATCCTAAGTATATTATTTCCCGTCTTGTTTTGTTTTTTGGTCAGTTTTTAATGTGCATATACATGTAATGATGATGATTTCTGATAATGTGTATATGCTTGTCATGTACAAAATCAACCAAAATTATGCCAGATTTATAATAACTCAGTTTTACAAGACAAGCAAAATGCACATTGGTAGTGTCAGGCAGGTTACACAGCGGAACCCAATCGTTTGTGTGGATGCTGACCCTTCACCATCGACAGACATACTTGAATGATAGTGTGCGCATAGTCCTATTGGATCGTGACCTGGACTTTATTCACATATGGCTTCAAGACCCAGCGAAACAATTCCGGGAAATGCAGGACAAAAACTGTGTCGTCTAAATTTGCACATTTATGTTGCTTGCAAAGTTAGCGGGGTCTCTAGCCAGAACAGAGCATAGTCTGCAATGAAACATGGTAAGTTAATCTGTCCAGAGAATTAATCGAGTGAGCATTAAGCAGACATGGGAGTGACAACACGTCAAACTTCACTCAACCTTAATATCAACTTACCAACCCTTGTGCACATGCATACACTCTATCTACCTAGACATGTGGAAATGCATGGCCACTCGGACATGTATGTGTGTTGGGCAATTGGCACATTTAGAATTAGGGACAAGTGACGCACTCCGCATAGACGATACACTTCCTGAAATTGCCATTTGGCGTCTGCACTGCAGTGCAGATGAACTACTCCAACAAAGACGTCACAGCATGTGCACCTAGCCAGAAAATGAATATGCCATTCTAAGAATACACTTGTAATATTGTGAAGTTGTGAACTGTGGAAGAATGTATTTACAGATTTGGAAAGATTGTGAGCAATTTAAGCAGGCAGTGTCGACAAATCATGCAATTGTACTCGTCGAAATGATTGTCTGGCTAAATATATCTATTTATCTCTCATTATTTGTTTCAGCAATTGACAACTATATTAATATTAGTATAATTGACAACTATATTATTATTAATATCAGCTTATTAATAGTAGTAAAAAATCTATCTTTACAGCAGCATTCTGGCAAAGGTACTTTGCGAGTGATGCGTGATAGGTACAAACGCATGACGACGCATGATTTGAAAATGAAAACTTCCAGATCAAACAAACAATTGCCTAAAAATACATAGAATGAAACATTATGAATAAGTAGGTAAAATGATTTTGCTGCAGCTTGCTTTACACAAAAGTTGTAACACATTGTTGTGCTGCTAGGGAATGGTGGACTGAGCCCAGACTGTATGTGGACTATAGATATGCGTGAAAGCTGAGGATGATTATGAGAGACTGAGTGTGGGAAGTGATGCGTGCAAAGCGGGCATGAATAAAGCATCAGTTTGGGGTCATCAATAAATAATCACCAACACCAAACACCACCACTTCTGCAAACATCAGTGTCGGTCAGACAGCGATACTTAAAATTGAAAAATTAAAAAATCCCTAGCAGATAAAGCCTAAAATGAATTAAACGGAATGGACTAAACCAACTACAATATTAAACACATATCACATAGGAAATATATCCTATAAGGTAGTATTACATTATCGACAGTATTTGTTGCGCAAAAGCTGATAATTAATCTTTGTCCTCATTGTGATGAATCCGTTGCCGAGTAGGCTTTGCTAAGAAATACGGACGTATGGATGTGCAATAATAAAATCAGGGAATAGTTATGGAGTTTGGGTGGTGTGAAAAACAGAGCCAAATGAATGTTTTCGGAGGCCATAAGCCAGTGGGTGACTTTGGTGGTGAAGACGGCGGCAGATAAAGAAATTAAGGCTGTGCGAGCTGTAATCAAATTAATGAACTGACGGGCGCACCGAGGGGAGGGACGGGCCGATTCAAACATACCTCGCTGCTCCCAATCACACACTAATCCTCAGCATTCGCTAACTCACTAACAAATACATCTTATGTCAATTTTGCTCTGTACGCTAGCTAAGCACACACTAAAGGTTTGCGAGAGTCCGAGTTACCTTCCTCAGATATATAAAAAATAGTTTTACTACAATAATAAATACACTCTACTATATAAATATGTTATATGAGATGCGCCTTCCAAACTCTCCAATCTAGAATACCTAAATGTATTATTTGCCAAAACGGTGAGGATGAAGCCATATATACCTAAAAAAATGAATGTACTCTGGTGTTGTGAAGCAAAGCTCATTTCCATAAAATCCAGCCATCCTGCCCAAATTGGCCGTGCGCTCCTGAGCTCTGGTGTGGGCCGGCCGCGAGTGTAATGGGGGTATTTGTCTTGTAGATTGGTTTAGGAGAGATTAGCATCTTTGCAAATCCCTTCGGACTGCTCTGAGAAAGTGAGCCAGCTTATAGTGCCATTACAGGCCTTGCGTGACTTGTTGGGGACAGCTTGCACGCGGGGGCAGGAAATATGGACGCACATTATGGGAGGGATTTGATAGATTTGCCTCAATCTCAACCCGGTCACAAAACATGCAATGCTCACGCACACACGCACACACCAGAACCTCTAGTATTCTGTCAAAGTGCATTCATAGTTCATACGCAGATTGCAGAGATTTGGCATTTGGCAACAATGTGTTCAATACCCATTCTGGGGCTATAAAACTTAAACAAACTAGTGTATTTTAGTTAACTGATCCTCAAATGTCGTTTCACCAATTGTAGATCTTCGTAATTGGTGGCTCAGTTTCAGTCCAACTGTCATACAACGAAACGTTTATACATACATTTATGCGAATAAGTTTCAGAGGGGGTACAACCCCTGGAATCAGGGAAGTGTCTTGACTTCAGGGGGACCCCTCGTTCCTTGTAACATTAGCTCATTACCTGCGCAACAACAAGCAGACCGTCTAATAGTCAACCAGCGAACAACTCAAAAGTCATTATCTTACTAAGCAAAAGTTTAGACTACTTTGAAAATTTTACTTTAGCGGTAAGCACTATACTTAAGCTTATATACAAACTACTTTAGCGGTACATTTGAAAACTTATAATCAAGATTATATATAATGAACTAACCAACAAAACTAACTGAGTTACGCAATAAGTATATAAGTTTATGTGTGCAACGAACAACTACGGGCCGGGCAGTGCCTGTGTAAGTACAGTCCCGGCCATAACTAGGTGCCTTTTTTCGCGAAAGCGAAGACCTTTTCTTCGCGGCTTCGCGAATATTTCCCGGCCATAATAAATGTCTGTTTCTCACATTCCTTCGCAGGTCAAGGGGTCCGCCTGCTTATGCACATAAGCGTAAATGCACGTAGCGTACGTATTTCACGCATATGTAGCTACACTGGGCCTTGGCACACTAGCTGCAAATAATTCAGTTTTGCCTTCGCTCTAATTTAATATTCGCGAATTCGAGAAGGGCCTTCGCATCTTCGCCTTCGCGAAGACGAAGGGACACTATTTCTGGCCGGGACTGTAATTCATGCGCAATGAACCGTAGTTTTCGTACGAGGTAGGTACAGGTAGAAATTGAAGTTATCTGATTGCAGTTGACGTCGCGGTTGCGATGGTCGGTTTCATATCCATCCTTGGCCCTGCCTAAAGGCGTGTTGAGGGAATGGACAGCCCAGGCCGTCCCAGGCCCCTACCAAAGACCAAGGCGGTCAGGGACATGTTGTTGAACTTTGCTAGTATATTAAATTTACAAACAAAACCAGGTGATTCGAAATGAACTTAGGTATATGACAAATTCGTAACAGATCACCCGATTTTGCACTTGATACAATTGTAAGATTCGTAAAGTAGAGAAAAAGGTCTTTGCAGTCAGTTTCAAACAGTAACCACAGAATAATATACCAAACTCAAGAAGCAAACTGGAACAACGTGAAACCCCTTGCAGGGCCCTGTTGCTCTTACAACAGTAACAACTGAGAAATTTTTGTTCCTTCTAGAGAAGGAACTATTGTTTTGAAACCAACTCTGCGCAGTGTAAAAGTAGCGGCCACATGCTGTTATGCGCATATGATTAACACGTAAAGTCAGTATGGAGCTGACTGCTCTTTTTTTTGAAAACGGCGTTGTTCCCAATTTTAAACGAACCAATTGTAAAGAACACTTTTTCAGAGATCTTAACTTGTAATTTTGATTGATTTTTGTTCTTTAAAATTTTTTGGGCATTGTAATGTTTCAGAAAAAATACATACGCAATTCACGTGACTGTCTGGACTATTATCTGTTTCCCAGTTTCAAACTTCAAAATGTGGCATAAGCTCTAGTTCTTCAGTTAGTTAAAGCAAAGTTAGTGTAAGGTAGGATTTTTATTATTAATTAATTAAAAATATTAATTATAATTTTAAATATTTATCGAGCGCATATTAATCATGTTTCTTTCCAGAAGCAGTGACAATTAAACATCAAAGCAATATAAGTAGCGTGGCCGAGTGGTCAAAGGCGCTATCTCAAGAGGATGGTTCAAGATGATTGTCTTACGGCATGGGTTCGACCCCCACAGTTGCATTTTTCCCAAAAGAAGTAGTTAGGTAGGTACTGTTGTCTGCAAAATCTGTTTTTAACTAAAATTTTGGTCAATAAAGTGAACTGAGTTCTAAAATCAAAAGTAGTTTCGGCAACTAGTACACGTTTCTGGCCAAATTTTTCAATTTTTTACAGCAACTCAGTACGTATTTATGCAAGCGCTGAATTTAAATTACCAAATTAAGCAACTGCAGCAGGTAATATTAAGAATCGCAATGCACACTGAAGTCGAAGCTGACTTTGGCGAAATGTGGGTGACAAATATGGATTTTGCACTCAACAAAGGAACCTTGCCCCTTTTGGGGCCTGCTTGTTCAAATGTTACAATTGTACGATTTCACAAGAGCTACATACATACTTACAATTGTTACAGAACAATTTAGATTTATCTTGAAATGTGCATATTATATCAATTCAGTTGTTAAATGTCACCATGGGTTGAATTGGTCTGGGCTAGACACCCAAAGGGACGCAGCTGGTCCTCCTCAGTCCCCAGCGATCACAATATACCTAGCAATACATGTGGGGGACCAATCGAGGGCCAGGGGGGGGCCTGCAATTTGTAAGTGGGTGAAAATGGTTATTTCAGAAAATTAGACAAATAAATTTTCAGTGGATCAGAAAGACCTCCCAAAAATTATGACGCCCTTGCGAGTACACTGTGCCCTTCAGCCATCCCTTATCGGACGAGAATCACTGTGAACACGAGAAAACGTTTTATTGTCCTTTACAGTTAAAATATCTAACTCTGTCAAAAATATTGCATAGTACAATAATGATGCATCAAAACAATAAATATAATTCAAATAAGTTTTGGCACGGCACACGAGACAGCAGACAGTCACAAACCTATTAATCGTCCGTATATAATTCACGACAATCGCAAACAAAAAAAGCCGCACATTTAAATTTGAACAGCAACGTAAAATACCTCAAGTCTTAAAATTACTGTGGGAAGGTAAGTTGACCGGAAACAATAGCTATATTCTCATATAGCTATACTCAAATAATACTCAAACTGTAGTGAGAAGCTACAGTCTGGGACAAGTGGCGGGGGAGGGGAGAGTCTTGACAAAAGTACAACAGAAACGTACAGAATGCATAAATACAGTACAGGCATCACCAAACAATGATAGAATGCATGGAATTGCAAAAAGTGACCCATGGCCACAATGATATTGATATGTCAGCACAGATTTACAAATACACGTCCAACAACACAACACATCGCACAGGTGATGAGCTTTTGACGTATTAAACACACTGTGCAAGTTCACGAAAGCATACCGCGTTAAAAATAGTTAAAATAAGTCAGCTGCCTTATTTTAGTCCCGAACTCATTCGTAAACTACCACTAGAGTTGCTTTTAAAATACTAAAAACAAAAGCGTACGTACAAGTCAGATAAGTTAGACTAAAATCGGCACACTGGCGGTAAAGCTCACAAAGTCCGTTAATAGTCGGATTAACTAAACTCGCTTAATCCGGCAAAAGAAAACGGCCCGAAACTCCTGAACTTTGCCAAACAAAATACATAACGTTCAATACTATACAGATGGCATGGCATAGGGACAAATACACCACATCACAATATACAGGCAATTCCATATTGTAGACCGCTGAACATGCTTCTTCGTTCCCTACTTTTGTACAAACTAAAATTCACAATAGAGCAGCATTATTTACAAAATTTCCGACTTTATTCAAATCTGACGCAATATTATGGCATCAATGCTTAATTTCCTACAAGCATATCGCTGAAAAATGATCCTGACACAGCGTACAGCACAACTTTGCTGGTCATAGGGGGGGAGCCATCATCAAGCAGCACTCTCTAAGCCTTGTTGAGACTGTTGTTGGCATTGGCGAGCGGGGGCTTGGCAGAGTTGGAGGGTCCAATGTTCTCCGCGTTCCCCCCGCCGGCCATCATCCGCCGGAGCACCTCCTCCACCCTCCGACGCGCCCGCTGCTCCTTCCACAGACAACGCATCACCTCCTTCAGGTCCTGAAACAAGGGAAAAAAAGTTTAACGTGAACTAAAATTATAAAAGTTAAAGCCTTACGCCCAGTTCATACCTTGTCCTTAAGGGCACAGGGACAGGGACAAGGCCAAATTTCGGTCAGCTGCTGCGCAAAATTGACTCAGGCGTTTAGACTATTTTTTGCATACAATCTGCAAGTGACCCTAACGTTATTCATGCGAAAAACTGGCTTATTTGGCCCAAGAGTGTTTCTGAAATAGCTTAAGCTGGTAGTAACGATTTCGACGATATACATTAGATTTCCGTGAAAGCTCTATTTGTAAGCGACTACTAAAGTAGTACCAAAGTAACTGGAATTTTAGGTAACTACATAAAAAAGTACACAATATTTTTTCACTTAAAAATGTGCATGGTAAGACTAGCTACCACGTTGGCTTAGCGTTTTGTAAGCCGACGTAGTAGCTATCCTTAAACTAGGAATTTCAAAAAATTACAAAAAACACATCACAATATTTCCACCTTGGGGGGGGGGGTGCGGTGCAACTTTTCCGGCTATTTTTGCTTTGTGAGCCACCAATTTCGCTTCGTGAGCCACTAACTTTTGCTTCGTGAGCTACCTTCAAAACATTCTGGGGGGGGGGGTGACGGACCTGTCTGGGGGGGGGGGGGGGGGGGGGGGGTTAAACCCCCCCCCACGCCCATGTATGGTCAATATGATCATGAATCAACAGAACTAAACAGTGACACATGCAGTTGTGACTCAACGCGTCCACCTGATCTACCTGATTCAACGCGTCCACCTGATCCTTCAGCGCGTACACCGTGTCCACCAGTGTTCTGAAGCAACACACACACACACAATACATGTCTCATCTTTTGCTACTGCTGCTACTCCCTTTATAACACACTGCAAAACTTTTCCCGGGTGTTTGACAAGCTTATTAGCATTTTTCCGCTATAGATCTTTTCATTACAAATCATATCTTACAACTTTCCTATTCTACACACACTGCTGCCCTTGGTGAAAGGGCATTTTTATAATAATTCTATTTCTTTTTCCGCTGCAGCCATTTTACTTGACGATAGGAAAGCTGACACTTGAATTATATATTTGTATGAAAATAAAACATTCTAAAAAGTGATAGTCGCGCATGTGTATGGTGCACTACTTACTTATTTCTACAAAGCCACTAACCAGTGGCGGATCTAGGAATTTTTCATGGGGGGGGCTCGGACCTCGATAGGCCCCCTGACCAATAGGCCCCATTTTTTCGACATGAGCTAAAATGCACTTAATTGCTATTATAACGCAAAAAAACGACACATTAGCATTTTTCGGTCAAAAACAGCTTATTTTCGACCACAGCAGCATCGAACGTAAAATTGGAGCTCAAAGAATCGAAAATTACAAAACGGTGCGCCGGCAAGGGTCCAGAAGCTAGCCAATCTGCAAATTTTCCGAAATTTTTTTGACATTAAATTTTGTCATTTACTAAAAATGTCATTATTGTAACAATAAAACTGCTAAAACGATGGTACAGTGTACAGAGAGGGGCCTATCTGGTCCACAGCAAGCTACACGGGCCTAAATAGGCACCAAAGCAACATCGAAAGTGACCTACACGTATGCCCAAGTCGGGGGCCTATCGGCCCTTCGGGCCGATAGGCCCCTGACTCGATAGGCCCCTCGACCCAATGGGGGGGGGGCTCGAGCGCCCCCCCCCCCCCCCCCCTGGATCCGCCTATGCCACTAACAGTATCTACACAATTGGCCTGTGCATATTTATCATTATTTTGGGTTAATACATTAATTTTGGTCAAAGTGACGTTATATTCGTGTTCGGCAACTCAAATTAAAATTTTGCAAAAAAATTGAAAATAATCAAAAAATCGATCAAGCTGACCATTCTGGCACTTTGCCAGGGCTACTAAAGTGGACCAGTGTACACCACGCGTACCAAACAATATCAACTGACACCCCCGCGTCTATGTGTTTAAGATGCACCAGAAATAAAGAACGAGAGGTTATCCATAAACGCGTTATACATTGAGAAACTTATGAAATACCATCTTTTCAACGGTATCACAGGGGGCGCACCAGTTCTGGCTACTACGTAAACCTGACAACAAAACTAATAGCACGCTGTAAAGCACCATGTTTGGGTTTATTTATACTATGTAGAATATAAGACGACAGGCCTCGATCTATAACCGTTTTGGCTGTACTATGTAGTACACACAACCATAATTGACCACTGAGCACTATTTTGGATGAAAACAATAGTTTTTTCGTCAAAATAACGTTATATTCCCGTTCAGCACATCAAATTAACCTTTTCCACAGCTTTTCAACAAAACTGACAAAGTTCAAAAATTTGGTCAAATTGACCATTTTGGCACTTTGCCAGAGGTGCCAAAATGCAAAAAACATATACGATATTGACCCAACAATACTAAATGACACCCCTACACCTGTATATTGTGTTGCATGAACAATACAGAACAAGCGGCTATCCACAAAAGCGTTATACATTGACAAAGTCAGGAAAAAACCATGTTTTCAAGGTTGTCAGAGGGGGATGCACCAGTTCTGCCTACTAGGTAAATCTGACAACAAAACTAATAGCACGCTGACATTCACAGTATAGGGGTTTATATTCGCATACAAAATGACAGACCTTCATCTATAACCGTTTTGGCTGCACTGCCCATAGGTAGCCTACACCCCTAATACACGTAAATTACCTTCCGGACCCCCTCCCTAGGCCTATTGTGACACGATTGACTCCAAAAGGGGAGACGCACTACAACCCCACTACACTACCATGCATGCAAAAGATCAGACTTGGGCTGTTTGCGTGACTTCTCAAAAGCTGGCGCCATTGAATTTTTGACTTTGCCATTTTTCGAGGCCCAAAAAAGGGCTTTCCCACTTCCCAGCAGAGCCAAAACGGCAAAACCTCGAAGAAAATCTTCATCATGACTCTATTGCCGACCAAAATAAATGTAAAAAACATAAAAAAGTGCCTCGCCAAGAAGGATTTCTTGAGTTATGGCGCCGGGACAAAAAAAAAGGAAAAATCCGAGTTTGCGGAAGGCGATTTTTCATATCTTGGGTAATACCCAACCGATTTGCCTGAAGTTTGGCCAGCATGTAGCCCTCCCCCAGGGACGTGCACAGACCCAGTTAAAACCAGTTTGCTCTTGTAAATTTTTAGTTATTAAAAATTTTCATTTTAAAATTTCGCAATGTGGTGTGTCGTTCCTATTCTAGGGTTAGGCGCTATCGCGAATACCCTGATTTCCGCAAACCCCGCTGGTACTTTAGTTTCCACACTATATTTAGCCGTTAGTTCTTGCTGAATGTTCGACGAGCATGTTTTCAAGCAGAACGATGTCCAAGGTTGAGCTTACACAGCGGCGCCATGAATAACCACAGTGTTGTTCGTCTTACTTTTCGTGCATGACCACCTCTCCGTCGCGCACCTCCTCGAACATTATCTTCTCGTCCTCCGCCACCAGCACTCGCTCGGGGGACTCCAGCACCGCTGAAACACACACGCCCTCACAACACTGTCAAACATGCCCACTACCATTCCCTAATAAAGTATCCCGTCCCCTCGTAAGTATAGCATCCGCCCTCTTCTTCACACTCACACGATATAAGCCGGGGGGAATTACTACACATAGTAAGTTATAGAGAACGCGCCTAGCCCAGGATTACAGACGGCGCCCGGACCTTCACAACCCACCCCCTCGTATTTCCTGACGCATGGGCGTAGTGAATGAGGCTAAAGCCCGGTTCATACTCGTCCTTGTCCCTATCGTTGTGTCCTTGAGTGATTCCAAGAAAACTACCTGGCCAATTGAGTTGATGTTTCCCTTGAGGCAAGTCTGGTTAACATCCTGATCGTATGCAAAAAATTAGCCCAAATGTTTTGGTAAATTCGTCAATGCAGCTGATCGAAATTTGTCCCTGTCCCTGTCCTTACGTCCTTAAGGACAAGTATGAACCGTGCTTTAAGCCCGGTTCATACTTGTCCTTAAGAACACAGGGACAGGGACAAGGACAAATTTTGGTCAGCCACTGTGAATAATTGACACAAGCGTTCTGGCGAATTTTTTGCATACGATTTGCAAGTGACCCAAGCTTTATTCATGTGAAAAGTTGGCTTATTTGACCAGGCAGTTTTCTTGGAATCGCTTAAGGACAAAACGATAGGGACAAGGAAAAGGACGAGTATGAACCGGGCTTAACGGGGAATGCCATTAATCGCCAACCAACCGAGACTCCACTGAATCCAAAAATGGTAACCATACTACTAAGCTGATGCACTGCGGCAGTACCTGAGGCGGGATAGACGTGTCTGTTGGCGGCGGTGGCACAGTAGGCCTCCACCACCTTCAGAATCTGATCGTCCTCTTGGTCCGACGCGCTCGGAGCTGCAAAAACAAAATCACCACTGCAATACTGACAGTCGCAAATCATATCATAAAAATATGCTTATAGTAAGAAAACTATAAGAATTCTAAAAAAGCTGCAATATTATCAGAAGGGTTCTTTTCGCAAAAACGTTCGCAATTGCAAAAATATTGGCGATTGCGAAAAAATTTTGGCCCAGGTTAGGTGAACCTCTTGGATTCCCGCGTTGTTTTTAGCCACTCAGCCTGCAAATTTGACCAAGTTTGACCTAAAAATCTAAAATTTCTAGCTTTCCCGAGACTCTGCTCCCTAGACTCACGCAAAATATTACAACTTCATCTTTATTGCGTTGTAATAAATAATCTATGTCAAAGCGTTAATGACTGAATTAGAGTTTTTCAGTTGCAAAAGGTTGAGTCACACAAAACCAAAATATGTCCAGATGGGTCTGAGGCATAGATGCACATAGGGGGGGGTAGGGGGGGGGGGGGCCCGCCTCCCTGGCGGGGTCGGCGGCCCCCCCCCGCCCTTCCGCCCCCCCCCCCCCCCCCCCCCCCCCCCCCTCTGATGGCCAAGAAAGTACCCCAAAAATGCGTAAAAAATTGCCTAATTGCAAAAAAATTTCGCCCGCGGCCAAAACAGTACCCCAAAAATAAGTTGAAAATCGAAAAATTCTGAAAAATTTTCGGCTGTCGCCCAAAAATGGCCAAAACTAGGGACCACCCCCCCTTCCGCCAGGGGTCGGGCACCCCCCCCTCGCCGATTCCCCCCGTGCATCTCTGGTCTGAGGAAGCACTAGTCCTGTACTATTGGACTGTTCAGTTATGCATCACGTGTTCCACATTATTCTACCCCGTTTCGGGCACTATGGGGACGCATCGTAAATTTTTTCGAACAGGACAACAAAACCGAAAGACTCTTATATTCATGTCAGGAAAAAATCGAGAGGGAGAAATTTTCTACATCGTCCCCTGCTTCTGCTAGCCGCTACGTGGATATAACGTTCAATGTAATTTAATAACGGGTTCAAATTGTTGGAAAAAAATTAGTTTTTGCGAAAAAAAATTTCATCATTTCGCAAAATTGCGAAAATTAGCCAGCGAAAAAAACACCCAGATTATCAGATGAACAACTAAGTAATCGTAGAATATAAGTAATTGTAAAATAATATTATGTTATAAGTACATAATATTATGTTTGTACATTGAATGATGACTACTCTTAATACTAATAGTTTATTGGCCCATACTTACACTTGCGTCTCATCTTGACGGGCCCCTGGTGCCTGTGCTCCTGCTGGTCTTGGCTACCTCCTCGGGGCGCGGGGAAGGGACGCAGACAATAGCCCGACCACAGCTTCCCGGTCGTGCGAGGGGGCACACCACCCGCCACACCAGTGGTCCTGAAAACAACACACCAACATAAGCCCACACACAGTCACAAAACTATATTGCCATAGTGACAGCATACAGAATCATCCAACATTAAAATATTGGCTCAATGTCTATCGGACGTTTTTAATCGCAGAAGCCAGCAATATTATGAGAGATTAAGACTATAACCCACAATATCTGGCAAGAGTTGACATGACACACTCAGTGTGATCCATATGACGCTGACGTTCCTTCATTGCCACTGTCTATATCTTTTACTATTCATAATATTACGTAGCAAGTTGCACACATGTGGCCGAGTGGTCACGGTGTTCGATTTCTAATCGGAAGGTTCGAGGATCGAATCCCAGCCACTCGGGTATACGTAGTCTTCTTGAGCGACAGATCAATGCCACATTGCTCCTGCCAACCCAGCAGTCCATCCTCATCTGGTCGGTAAATGGGTACCACAATAACGTGGAATAACAGGTGTCCATGTAGGTCATTATGCCTTGAGGGGCTCTACGGATGTAGTCACGCTTGAAGTGGCACCCCTTACCCTCCAGGGCTTTGTAACGGAGATGAGCACCGCATCCGAGGGGGGACACGCCAAAGGATAGTTATCTATCCGCGGGTAACCTTTACCTTATCTCAGGTTGCAGTTGCACATAAAGTAGATGTGTGTGGGATATTGTGCCTGATTGTTTAATAAATTTCATTTCATTATAATGAACAGTGCGTCATCAAGCCCGACTACCAGTCAGAGTGCAATCAAGGGCCTCTTGCTCAACTTACAATATTGTAACTATTGTAAGTGCTAACAGGTAATTCGCAATGAATTTATATAATGAATAATTCACAATTCGTAAAGAATCACTTGATTTTGCAGTTACAATATTGTAAGACTTGTGTAAAGTTGAGCAACAGGCCACAGGCTGGGAAATGAGAAATTATGACGTACCCGTTTTGTAATGAGAGGGGCGTGGGCGTGGCGGAGTGGACGCTGAGGTTTGGCGGGAGGGTGGAGGACTTCTTGAGCTCGGCGTGGCCCGGCGCAGGCATCCGGGAGACCGACGGCTGCTGTCCCTCCGCTCGCAAGCCCTCAAACACACATACACTCCGTCATCACTCGCTGGGCAACCACCATAGCCGACAACTGTCTATCAGCTACGTCTCTTTTCTAATGCATTTGCGTCAAATTTAGAATCATTCTTGAACGTAATTAAAATCAATTTAATCACTGAAAACTGTGGCACATTATGACTATATTTTGACGGGCAAATACCATTATGTGCGTCGCTATGCCCAATGTCCTGTAGTGTGTGTGTGTGTGTGTGTGTGTGTGTGTGTGTGTGTGTGTGTGTGTGTGTGTGTGTGTGTGTGTGTGTGTGTGTACCTGTACAGTGGTGTAGTGTGAGGGTGTGGTGGGGGAGATGAGGTGGCAGGACTCGTGGCAGGAGACGTCGGGCCGGGCCTGCAGGGCCTCCAGCCATCGGTTGAGCTCGGCCCAGGAGCACAAACACAGGCGCACGCTCTCCGGCACGTCCGGCCCTACAACAAAACACACACACACACAACCATACAATATGTACACGGGTTCTCGGTCTGGGGGAGGGGGGCTTGTCCCGACGGGTGACGAACTCACATAAACATGAAAATTTGCAATTTTTGCCTGAAAAGAGGAAATTTTGGCAAAAATATAATATTTTTCGCAATTTTTTGCTTTTCGCTTATTTTTGAAGCATTTTACAGCGATCAGGAGCATTTTTTCAGCTCCGAGTGGGAGGCTTGTCCCGATCGGCCAAATCTGAAGTGGGGCTTATCCCGCAATCTCGAAAGGGGGGGGGCGTGGCCCCCTACGTATTCCGCCAAATCACTCATTCATTTTTAAAATGCTGCCAACAACTCAAACCAAAAAAGAGTGCAAAGTAACAAAGCTAAACAAAATACACACTCAGCCAATTCGTCAAAAGAGTGTTAAAAGTTTGACCGTAAAAAGAAAAGATACAAGCACCATTCAATTATTGTGAACCAGGAAATTGAAACGAACCAGAAAGTTCTAGCACGGGCTCAGCACTGGCCTCCGGACGTTTCACACACAAACCCTGCATCGAGATCTTGCGCTGAAACAAACGCCACATCACCCAATTGCCTGACGTCTGCACTCACTCAAATTGATGCTTCATACATGTACTGGATATGCAATCACACGTCTTCGAAAGGGTTCACTTTTTAGGGAGCAGAACTGGGTCGAGGCCTGGGTTTTTTTGCGCAAAAACGTTCGCAATTGCGAAAAATATTGATGATTGCGAAAAATTTTCAAACCTTTTCGCAAAATTGCAAAAAATTGACAGCGAAAAAAACCCATGTAGAGGCCCACTTGCCTAGGCTGCCTAGTTACGACTCATGTTGCCACTAGACTACTGATCGCTTACCCTGAGCTGATATCCAGCCAGCTTAGTGTCAGCGGAGAATAGGATGAGCCACTGTGGCAGCAGCACGGCCCATCGGTCCTCGGCACTGCCCGCCCCCGCCTCCACGCGCACCAGGCTCATCAACTCCACCGGGCCTAGCGAGCTCAGGGGCTGAAACACGCACACACACACACACCATTACCACTGCCACAACACACACACCACTGTCACTACCATTGCAACACACACACACACACACACCACGGCCACTACCATTGCCACACTGCAACACACACACAGACTATTCTCACCGGTCCGTCCCAGTCCAGCAGAGGCGCAGTCACCAGCTCCAATTCCATTTCCCGTTGCTTGCGGATATTCGTGCAAAATTCCTAAAAGCAAAATTAAACACAAGTGCAAAATATCCGCAAACTGGTTGCCGACTACGGACAACCGCATATATTGCGCACATTGTGCGGAATATGTGTGCGCACACACACATATTGCGCCTACAGATACAAAAACAAAATTTTTAAACTTTAGAAGTTCCACTTCAATTTCGATCCGAGGACTATATACGGCTAAGTGAACGCCAAGGCCAAACACAGTTGCCAGATTAGATACTCTTGACAACACAACAAGAAGCAGTAAGACAACTGACGGCCAAATCCCTGTAGACTGACACGGCACGCTGGGTATCGCCTCGGTCGGGGTCGTTCTCCTGCAAAACAACATTCAACTCACTCCACGGCTACGAACACTCAACTCATCCCAAAACAACACAACACAATAATTCATGCCTAAAACCGTGAGCTCCAAAGAATGACACTATGAAAACGAGGCTAACATGAATAATGTCACTCTCCTACTCTGAATCAGGCCCCCCAATCTGCTTATCAAATCTTTCCTAAACCTCCAGGGTACATGACGTAGTCTACTTTCCTACACAATATCCACATGTAATTTAATAATAGTCATGTAGAAAATCAGATGCTGATAACTGATGGACTGCAATGCAATTCATGCATGCATTCATGATGACCATTGCTGCTCACAGGCATATTTCGCTCGAGCTCTTGCAGGAAAATGGGGTAGCGGTCGATCCTCCGGAAGGGCTTGCTCAGTCCCTGGATCACCTCCATGAAACTGCTCCCCTGCTTCTCCGCAAAACCACCAATACTCTCTCTAAAAACACAACAAATGCATCAATGCAATAAAAAAATAAAACACGCGCAATGGAAATATTCATATAAACAGCTATATGTTGGCAACGGCATGGTAACTCAGCAGACACTACAGCATAATGACTAAAACAGGTTGTGAGTGTAATAGTGTATATACTTTTTTTGGTTGAGAATCTGCACAATGTGCGGGTGGTTGTAGCAGTAGGGCCGCAGCAGGTCCTTGAGGGTGCTCGCGGTCCTGATGAACTCGCCCCCGACCCGTTGCTCTCCAATCTCCAGTCTGAAACATTGCCACTCACTACTCAGTTACTCACAACTTGAAGCAATCACCATAGCACACTTCAAGATAGATGGGGAGTCATGTATGAGGGGAGGGGAAGGAAGACCCTACCCCAATCGAGGGGTCAGGGGGAGGGTCCCAAAAAATTAGGAAAAATTTAGTAAAAATGCCACTTTTTTGGAAAAAATTTACAAAATTTAGGGTATTTTTTGTCGATCAGGGGTGGGAGGCTCTTCAAAATTTGGCCGAGAGGCCCCACAAAATTTTGACTCCGTTACGTGAATGGGGAGTATTGACGAGTGGAGCCATGCTTTAGATAATACCCACCGCATCTGGGACTCCAGGTGCTGCAGCAAATATGTTTTGCAGCGAATTATCTCGTCCAGTTTCTCCAACAGGGACCCGTACTCGCCTTCCGGACACCTAAAACACCACAACCATCCGACCACAAACACGTGTTTAATTATTCCCACGATTTTCAACCTGGCCTTCGAATGTAGCTTCATGCGAATAAGTTTGTCTCACACACCCTTCTTATAGCACCCCAATTACTATCATTGCTAAACCTCCAGCCAGCCGGATTGAACTTGGCTGACGTTTGAAAGGCCAGCTTGTAGTTGCGACTAGGTGGTGTGCCCTGTGGCTGCTTCAACGCACACGCTGCTTCAACGCACACATGACGTATGATGGCGGGGATGTGGGATATCCCCCCCCCCCAAAAAAAAAAAACGAGATTTCTAGTGTTTTACAAAATTTCGCAAAATTTTACATTTTATCGCATTTTTTTACCGCCCTCACTCTCTTGCCATTTTACATTTTACAGCTGCGGTGTCGCTCGGAAACGACTCAAGCTGTCCTCAACCTGAGAAGGCCAAGAGGATTACCCGTGGTTTGCCAGCAGGCCTTGCTTCTTTAACATATTAGGTGTATATGTGTATGTTCGCCTGGCTGTGGGGGGCCACCAAGTAATCCGAGGTTCACGCGGTAGGAGCAGGAGGCCTGGTTTTACTGGCGGTCCCGTGTCGCCTACTGGGGGGGGGGGGTGTGGGTGTTTGGTTGGGGGGGGGTGTGGGTGGTGGGGGATGGGGGGTGGGTGTGTGTGTGTTTTTTTTTGTGGTTTTTTTGTTTTTGTGTATATTTGGGTGGTTTTTTTTTTTTTTTTTTTTTTTTTTTTTTTTTTTTTTTTGTGGTTTTTCATTTTTTTTTTTTAAGTAGGAAGGGAGAGGGAGGAGAGAAGAACGCAGGGAGCAGGCACACAAGAAAACAAGAAAGCAGATATGCAGAACACATGCTTTTACCGAGACGTAAACGCGGAAGAGACCTGGACATGTAAAAGACACTAATATCTAGAACTACTTCTAGGCATGTGAAAGCAGAAGTGACAAAGTTTAAATTTTTGTGATTTATCTTAGTCATGAGGACGGAGAGAAAAGAGTGTGAGACATATAAATTGAAATCATACACATTTAAAAGACATTCATTACATACAAATAATAAAACATAAGTGTGGTGATTTACAGGTAAAATTAAAAACTCGTAAACAGATTTATGTATTATGGGATATGAAAAAGTATTTTGAAATGTACAGACAACAACACAGCTTAGAAATGATTAAAGGCATGAAGCACAAGAAAACGAGATAGGTTAAGAATTGTGGACCCAATAACGGAGACGCATATAAGCTTGGCTCGGCCAAGTATATATGCTTCTTGTAGGAACCGCTTTCACCCTATCGCATTTTACAAATGAAATTTTTGATTTTTTACAACATTTCGCAAAATTTAGGGTATTTTTGGTCGATTAGGGGGGAGGGTCCCCAAAATTTGGCCGGAGAGGCCCCCCAACATGTATGCTTTAACTTACAGTCCGGCAGTGGCCATGGGCTGGAGCACGTTGCCGAACATGGTCTGCAGCTCGCTCAGATGGCCCGTCTCCGAGTCCACCAGATCCTTCAGCACCTAAAACAAATATATATATATATATATATAAGGTTCCACCATGCATCAGCTGCATTTCATACAATTTTAGAGAAGTTTTGGGATTGCGTTCTAAATTGGATATTTTGTACCTACATGGGTATGACATAATGACGTCAGTTTTTTCATACTTGCCCTGTATACTCAGCTATGACCCTTCAAATCGGTGGATTTTGAAAATATTTAAGTGTAACTTTGTGCCACTAGATGTATGGGTTCCCAGCCGCACTGAAAGCAGATATATGCATGTTATTGACATCAAAAAACTGCCTTATAGTGCCTTCTAATGCTGTTCCAGATTTGGCTTTATATACGTGTCCCTAGATCTATAAGTACATAAGAACGTAAAAAACTATGTTTTCATTTTGTTATTTTTCCAGTTTTTTACTTATACATATTGCTACGAGTTAGAGCAACACGTTTTCTCTGCATCTAAAAAATATAATATATCGCTTAATATCTGTCGCAATTGTGTGCAAATTTAGAGCAATAATGGGGAGTGCGTTTTGTGTCATTCATTGACCAAGACCAACATATAGCCAGGTTAAAAATATTATTACATCGTTGATTTTTACAATGTTTTAGCTTTTAAGTAACTAATAAGCTGTGAAATGAAGCCACATTCAAAAGTAAACACTCTTATATATAGTGTCTTAATTTACAGTAAATGTGCAAGAGTCTAGCTCACCTGTAAGCAAGGGCGTAAGCAGGGGGGGGGGGGCGCGGGGGTCGCGACCCCCCCCTTTGGTCGAACCTAAAGAAATTGTCAACAAGGGCCCCCTTTGGTTTTATTCGCCCGGCCTAAAAAAATTTCTGATACGTCTCCAATTGACCAATTTGGCTTAAAAATCATCAAAAATTTCCCCCCAATTTTTTTCTGGGGGCGGTAGACCACCGCGACTATCTGGCTTACTTTTTTATTGCTTACTTTGTTATTATCTTTCGCCAAAGCCTATGCATGTATACATGAGTATATAATGCTACATTTACATACTTGTGCAACATACTGTCTGACTGTCTGGTGTGACGGTATATACCATCTTTTGTTTTAATTTTTCTGTCAGAAAAAATTTCTGACACGTCTCCAGTTGACCAAATTCGATCTAAAAATTGGAAAACTTTTTTCTTGGGGCTGCCATTCTGCCAACCGCAAACGTCTGCAACTTTGGGTTTTTAGTATATATCTTGCGTTTGTAAACGTCCGTCCTAAAAAAATTTCTGATACGTCTCCAATTGACCAAATTTGGCCTAAAAAATTTTTTTCCTGGGGGCTCCCGCCCCCAGACCCCTGCTGTTCTGTGGTTTATTATTACTTGTTATATTATATTTCTTATCAAAGCCTATGCATGTCTACAGGAGTAGATTACCGTATGCTGCATTTACTTGTGTAATACGCTGTCTGATGTGACGTCAGACGATCCCAACTTTTGTTTAAATTTTCCTTTCTGATACGTAATCGGTGGGCCAAATTCGGCCTAAAAATTGAAAAAATCCGTAATTTTTCTGGGGGCTACCGCCCCCAGACCCTGCAACCTATGGCTCAATGGTCTTGCGTTTTCCATGCGTGTGTGAGTACTCAAATCTCGAAAAACTTCACTTCAACTTCAAAATTGCTATAACTGAGTGAGCCAAAAAAGTTGACAAGATGC
>JASANF010014477.1:0-11125 GCA_030248245.1 Trissonchulus sp. WLG1_4 | reverse complement strand
GATTTGGGGAATTTTGGGAATAATCTTCCCACCGTCCCTCTTTTGCACCATACTACGGTTTTAACCCAGTTGATTCAGGATTCGGCCAAACAAGCTGGTTGCGGTTATTATTCCAGTTATTATTGCGGTTTTACAATTGTCATCTTCAGTTCTAACTGTTTCGAATTGTCAGTATTCCACACCGGTTTATTATATTATTAAATAGACTATTCAATAAACTTTATATTGGCTTGGATATGGGACTTTGGCAGGGACTCGGGCCAGCTTTGAGAGATATTTTTTGGTCGACGCCCAGCTAGCGTCCTGGTACGGTTTACGGCGGCGGTTTCAAACCCCAACCACTCGGCAGACGCGGTTACACTGGCAAGTTAGCCAAAGTCTTTTACCTATGCAACGAGGCAGGCTCTTTCCCATTTATAAACTTTCAATAAATATAAGGGTACTTTACGCAGCATTTAAAAAATTAACGTTCTCTCGCGGCATATACGCTTTGTTCAATATACCTAATAAAATAAGAATGGAAACAACCACAGTTTAACATGGGGAGGGGTGGTATGGGGGTCAAATTTTCAGTTGTGTTCCAAGGGCAAGCAAAATCAGAGACAGTGACAAGGGCAAGCAAATTTTTAGGATATGTGTTTCTAAATATCGGAATTTCTACCCAATTTATGCTTTTTTTACCCAATTTTCTGCAAAAGTTTTCCAACTGGCTGATTTTTTTGCTATAAACATGGCATTATTGTCAAAAATCGCAAATTTTCCCCTAAAAAGGTACTTTTTCGACTGACTTGGTACAAGGGCAGTCAAAATGTCGGTACAGGACCCTTCAAAGTTGACCCTCATATTAAAGTATGGAAACAGCTAAGTAAAAAAGTGTTTGCACCCAATTATTTTTTCGTCGTTCTAGCCCACATCCTCTCCTGACTCCCTCCTTTTCTCTTTTTGCATCAAAATTCAGAGGTTTTGGAATGGCATTTTTCAGCATAATTTTTAAACCATTTAGTCCGATTATAATTAGCCCTTTAATATGATAAAGCAATAAGCCTATACTTTTTAGCATAATTCCGTTAAGTTCAGAATCTTTATAAAACGTTGATTTTGTTTATTTACTTGTCCCAATTAATGTGTTCTAGTGACAGCTATTACGATGTTCAGGTCAGTACATTCCGACAAAATAAAGTAAGTTGTGTGTGTCAAGTTCTGAAATCTTCATCCATTTTTGTGCCTTTCTTTCATTTCATGATCGTTAAAATTCTTGTGGATATTTTGTCGAAGCTTCATGTAAGCAAAAAAACTTGCTTGATTTGGGGGCTGTGGTGTAGTGGTTAGCATTCCTGTCGTCGACGCGAGCAGATCGGGTTCAAATTCCGGCGCCTCCATTTCTTTTTTTAAAATCGGGCATCATCTTTCTGTTCAACATACATAATGTTATGATAGCCTAAGCGCCTTCATATCAAAATTAAATTTAGATTTAAATCTGCTTAATTCTTCTTCGCACATCGAATTATAATCTAGGCTGTGTTCATTATTTTAGCGAACTGTTGGACAGCTGCAATCTGTGTAAGTTCATCAAGTCAGATTTTTATTCCTGTCGGCATCGCAATGCCGACAGGTCTTTACGCTGCTTCTTGCAGCGTAGATTGCACGTATTTCTGTTTTATGTGACGTTTCCACAATGAAGGGTAAAATTTCAAGGCTTAACCGTTGGTAAGCCTACGCATACGTGCTTACCACTACGACGTGTTTTTTACCTACATATATGTCTGTGTCGCGTTTACTACTAGATTATGAAGCCGATCGGTAACATTACTATTCCTTGACTTGACAGTTCGATGACATTCTGACATTGACATTCTGTGTAGTAACTAATTTACTAGTTTGTGTAATTTGCAATTTTGAATTGTTTTTACTTTTGTGATAAGGCATGCAAACAATTTCTTTAGTTTTAAGCGTCCAAAACCTTAAAACTAGATATTAACACTGGACGTTAGCTAATATTACCAAAATATTGCAACCAGTATTAACCATAGCAACCATTGCAACCATATTAACCTCATTAACCCTTTAATACACAAAGCATCTCACTCCACCCAGCCTGATTCTGACACCTTCTAGTTTTTTTACAATTGCTTGAGTTATCGTTTATCTTAGAGAGATCGCGAAACCAACATTCGATAGTGAAATGAATGGTGAATAAAACATAATCAGCCGATTAAGGGTCTAGAACGCACCGTTTTTTAGTTATAAACGCTTAAAGTTGAGAATTTGCGAAAAAAATGCGCCATAGCTCATGCATGTGTACCTCACTTCAGAATTTTAGCACAAAAACCGAGCGCTTGCCATAGTTGAAGGCTACCAACAGAGTACAACATTTGCTGTATCTGATAAAAATAAAGTTGAATGCTTGCGGCGCAATCACAAAAACTTAATGAAGTCACGAAGAACTACTACTTTTGCGATGAAAAAAAGTTATATTTGCACAGTACTTAGGGAAGCATAGGGTTTGGTTGTGTGGCTCTAGGTCCAAAATTGGGCCACTTACATACAAAGATCTACACTTCCTGAAAAAACATTTGAGCTCAGCTGATTTGAATATGTGCCAAATGGCAGCTCTGGGTATTAAAGAGTAATATGAAACCAAACTAAACAAAACTTTTAAACTGTCAATTAGTACACACTGTGCACGACGAGGCAGCTAAATTTGATAAAATGCAACTTGTATTTGCAAATGCAACAATTTGTTTTCAATTAATGATAAGAAAATAACATTGCAAGGCGACAGGTTCAAACTTTGCGAAAGTGCTAAAAGTGGCAGACAATTTTTCCTGTTATGCCACAGCACAACAGGTCTTTAATTTTGATTTTGGACAATAACACTGAGCTTGTGTTCACCTTTTGTCAGTTGGTTTGTGTAACCTGTGCTTCAGTCTAACAGCGCGGGCGTCACATGTGGTTTGCAGTGTTTTCTACGTTAGTTTCAATGGGTTCAGTGTTAAATTACATGGGCAGTGAAAACATCTACTTTAAGTGGAATACCATTAGATTATGGAACGCAAAAAAGTGAAGGACGGAATCGAACTCTCTGGCATCAGATTTTAACTCGAACGCGCTACCGTCTCAGCCAACCAGCTCTCATAAGAGTTTGAATAAATGTGTTGTTACCAATAAAACACTATCGTTGATTTTGTTGCGACAGTTTGAGGATTTGTGTGATCAATCATTAATACTGAACAGAAATTGTGATATTAAACTTAAAAACTTAAATTGCGAATAGAATTCAAAATATATTTTTACAACAAAAAAATTTTATATATATGTCAATTTTAACATTGAACGCAAAGTACAAACTGAGCATCCGATATTTTGCAGATGTAGATTGTTGTTAAAGATTTTTATCTATCGTGTATCGTAGCCGAAATAGCTCAGCTGGGAGAGCGTTAGACTATAGATCTGAATGTCCTTGGTTCGATCCCGGGTTTCGGTCGCATTTTTTTGAATCAACATTGCTGTTTTTAATATTTCATTTTACCAATTATTGAAAATTTGTCTAGTTAACATAAATCATAAATATATTTTTCTTCCTCAGGAGACGCACTTGTGCTACTTTGATTGCATTTTGTACCAACCTTCTGTGTCCCTGGTTTATATATTTACACTAAAATTTTACTTACCAAACAACTTGAATCAAAGTTTAACTGAGGTGCAATATTTTATGCGATATTTTATCTGAAGGCGATAAAAGCCATTTTAAGCACCGGCCCCAGGAAGGCTTACCGTATAACGAGATACCGCTGCACAACAGGTTTTAAATGACCGCTGGTCAGTTTACTTGAAAAAGAATGCTTAACGCTTACTGAAGCTTTTGCCGCAGATTGGGCTTGTTGCATAAAATTGCTGCTTGTTATCTATGTACTACGCACCTCCTTTAATATGTAGTTTTGTCCTGCAAATTAAACATGTCTTTTTGCAAGCAAAGTTGTGTACTACAAGACAGCCAACTTAACACATGCACAGCCTATTAACCATTTAGGGGGTTTATATCACTAAGTTCACAAGGTGTTACACGAAAACGTTGTTGCACCTGCTACATAAAAATAAAGTTTTGTAATTATGTATCGTTAGAAGTATAAAAACCTGCCGCTGCTGAGTCGGCTGCAGGAATAAACGAACCAGTTATGATTGGGAAACATTTTTAATTATGATTATCTAGTTATTTAGAAAATAGAAAATATTTTGTGCTTCATTGTGTTTATTCTGCAATTTAAAATTAATAAACTTCAGCCACGCCAGAAATAATATTAATGAAAAGATACTATATGACAATCATTAATGACAACAATAAACTATATAATTACAAGGAGTCACAAAAATACATGAATAACTTATACTCAAAGCTTGAAGATTTATCATGCGCAGGATCAACAACCCATCTCCTTCATTTATATTAAAAAAACAATTATTCAAGGCATTGTCCTGAAATCACAGTTGGAACTTTTTTGTATAAAAAATATTATATTATATTTAATATTTTATTTAGATCGTCATCCCAAATCAACGTGTTCATGAAAACAACCAGTTTTATTGCCTATACTGAATATCCTGTTTACGATGTACGTTTTTAAATGATCTTACTATTAGCCATTTTTTGTTCCTAGAGAAAAAATTATGGTTTTAAATTCACACTGGGTAGTGTAAAAGTAGCAACCACGTGCTGTTTAGCGTATACGATTATCACGTAGTCAGTAAGAAAAGACAAACATGCTGAATTTGCAGTCACTGACTCTGACTCCGGAGTCAGTTAATGAAAATCAAAACTACCGGAAGTAACATCGGACCATGTGTGACACTGTGACGTCAATAAGTTGACTGGACCGTTATTTTAATAATTAATATTTACATAATATTTATATAATATGAACTATACTAAAAATAATTATAATGTCAGTTTCTTCATGATACTCAGCAAAATTGTAGTACATCCTGTGGTAAGCGTAAAAAATAATTTTTTGAAAAAAAGCGTCTGGGGCTGTTCGTAGCGGTTTTTGCCCTGGCGCCAAGGGCAAAACGACGTCAACTTGAAGTAAAGGGGACATGTGACCCGTCACTTGAAAGCGCTTTGTCTCACCAATTGAATGGTAAAACTCCCAAATGGCTGCGACCTCCATAACAAAAGTTATGGGGATTTTAAGGGTTTCACATCATAAAACACTTATCATAATTAAATCGTAATTACTGAACTACGAAAAGTGTTCCTTTCTCAAATCCTTCAAAACGCGATAACTGACCTTAAAGAACTCGGACGGACAAGAATAGCATTATTAGATTGCTGGTGCAAAGGACTTTAGAACGAGGGGTCACATGACTACATGGCATTTCAGATTACCCCGGAATGAATATCTCAGGGTACGCTTATGTGACGAGTTCAAGTGACCCCTCATTTTAAAGCGCTCCTTAAATCTAGACGATTGATGTCAATTTCATGGCTGTCCGTCATTCCTATTGTCTGTTCTGTGCCTTTTAAAATTCAACTTTTGTGACTAATCAAAGTCAGCCCATGTTGGAACAAATTTCTTTACATTACAATTTTTACCAAAATTTTGCAAAATTTAACAAACTTTTACGTATTAGTTTCCGCTGGATTTTATCATGTTGAACTAGTCCAAACTAGACGGACTAGACTTGTATTAATATTAAAAATCGGCATTAAAAATACTTTTAATATTGAATATTTTATTACTATTAATATAAAAAATAATTGAGCAGGGCTCTTTTTATTAATATTTAATTAAAAACAAAGTATGCCGGCTATTTATATTAATATTAAAATTAGAATAGGATACTCTATTTATATTAATAATACTATTAAAATTTTTGGCCACTATTAATATTAAAAATTGTGTTATTTTTTATACATAGTATTTTTAATAATTTTTGAAAATTCAGTCATTAGGCTGTCAACTTGTTAATGACAGGCAATGTTACTTATATGTAAAACTGGAAATTGTCAGTTGTTATGTTTTACTAAACACTAGCTTAAAAACTGCATTCGTATTTATATTAAAATTATAACAATATTAGAATTTTTTGAAGCTTCTATTTATATTAATACTAAAAATAAATTTAGAGAAGCTATTTATATTAATATTAATATTAAAATAAAATCACAGTTCTATTAATATTAATTTTTATATTAAATATTTTTGGGAACTCCTATTTATATTAATATTAATGTAAGGCCGCTAGTTAAGGGGCACTTACGAATGGCTAAAGCCTAAACCGGGGTTGGCTTATAGGAAGAGTCCTTTCTCCCGGTTACCGAACTGCACGGCAGGCGGAGCTTCCAGGTTTTAGCGACGGGGTTACCGAACGGGCCGGGGTCGCCGGACACCGTCGGGTATCGGGGGTTACCTATGGGGATGGCGCAATAGGCGCACGACCAAATGAAAACGGTAATGTTACTTGAAAGGCTACTCGGCCCAGCAGAGTATACATGAACTGAACCAAGACGTTAAAACACTACGTATTGCTATTGAGTTCTATATAAATACATGTTTCACCACAAGCACACAAAACACAAACCCATACTTGTAACAAAATTAATCAGATAAAATATCCAGGGGCCTATTCAAAATAGGATTTAACGGATTAGATTTAAATTATTTTTGCTAAAAACATACCACAAAAAGAAAATATCCGGCCCAAGTTCTGCTCTCTATGGCTTATGTATATACATTAAATCGCGGTGTGCCAAGTTTCAGTAAAAGAATGTTATTTTTAATTTATGCTCCGTTATTAACCAAATAAAGTTAAAACTAATCCAATAAATCTGATTTTGGATAAAACCCCAGGACTCACAAAAAAGTTATACTTTACTCGGTCTAAACGTTTTGATTTATATTAGTTATATGATTAATGATTTCTTTAAATCAGGCATTTGAGTTCAAGCTCACGACTTTTTGTGAGTTCCAGCAAGTATCCTGAAGACTTCTAAACAAACTTCAACTATGCGTTGCTAGAGTAAAAAAACACCGGTCGATTCAGATTGCAAATAAGACACTAGACAAAGAAAAAACACAGTGTATGATCCTAGCAAATTCGAACTTTTGCTTTTGAAAGTCATTTCTTCTATGACTGGTTCAATCTTTTCGTCCCAGTAGTCTTGACCCAAATCTTCTTTCATTACTTCTTCAAGTTTCTCCTTCTCTTACGACCTCGGGTCCGACCCCATAGTGCAGGCGCGCGAAGTCCAGTCAAACTCACCTGTAATCAAAACTTATTCAAAAGCATAAAAGTGGGGTTGCTCATTTGACTCTTAATTCAGGTATAGTATACCTAGCAGCACAGTACAAGAAATTGAGTTTTTTAAAAACGTGCAGTTGAACAAAGCATAACTAGTTTTTAGGGCACCGGTGGGAAAACAAGCTCTAGCGGGGATTTCTAACATCTGATTGGCTGTTGCCTGCGTGTTGCCCTGGAAAAGTCGCCGACGAGGCGATTTTTAAGCAACGCGGGTCGTCTGGTGATCGGTTGTTTGAAAATTGCCTGCAAATTCCCTCGTGTGAACCCGCCTTAAAGGCCTGCTAGCAATTTTTCATTACCGCATACCGCCAAAATTACCGCGGTTTTTGTGGCGATTATTTTGGTATTCACCGCAAAATTTTGCGATGACCGCAAAACGTCTTCGCTTACCGGAACGAAAGATTAATGCCCTTAACGACAAGTAGTCTACATATGAACCGGGATCAAGGACGTCGTAACAAAAATAGTGGCAGAATTTTGTCGATGTGAAAGTTTTATTCCCTTGCTACCGCATTTCTGTATAATTCTTTTGAAATTTAGGAAATACCCGTTTTCCAAAACAATTGTCCAAAATGAAAATTAAGGCCTACGCAGCCACTCTCCGTTGTTAAGGACATTAATCTTCGGTTCCGGTAAGCGAAGACGTTTTGCGGTCATCGCAAAATTTTGCGGTGAATACCGAAATAATGACCACAAAAACCGCGGTAATTTTGGCGGTATGCGGTAACGGAAATTTGTCTGCTGCTCCTTAGGCCGGGTTCACACGGAGGGAATTTGCAGGCAATTTTCAAACAACCAATCACCAGAAGGACGCGCGTTGCTTGAAAATCGCCTCGTCGGTGACTTTTCCAGGCAACGTGCAGGCAACAGCCAATCAGATGTTAGAAATCCCGCTAGAGTTGTTTTTTCGACGGTGCCCTAAAAACTAGTTATGCTTTGTTCAACTGCACGTTTAAAAAAATTCAATTTCTTGTACTGTGCTGCTAGGTATACTATACCTGAATTAGTACAATGAGCAAGACCACTTATGCTTTTGAATAAGTTTTGATTACAGATGAGTTTGATCGGTACTACACACGCCTGCACTATGGGGTCGGACCCAAGTTCGTACAAGAAGGAGAAACTTGAAGAAGTAATGAAAGAAGATTTGGGTCAAGACGACTGGGACAAAAAGATTGAACCAGTCATAAAAGAAGAAAATGGTTTCAAAAGCAGAAGTTCGAATTTGCTAGGATTTTACTTGTGTTTTTTCTTTGTCTAGTGTTCTCTATTTGATATCTAAATAGACCGGTGTTTTTTTATTGTAGCAATGTTATATATTTCAAGTTACATCTCATCGCTTCTAAAGATATTTCAGGCTGTTTAAATGTGACAATATACAGCCAATAGACTGTCCACATGTTAAGAGCATGGTCTGATAGGTCGATATTTTTTAGATATATAGGCGAAATGCGAGGTCACCACGTTCTAACAAACTTATGAGGAAATTGAGTTTGATATAGACACGTTTGACCACAAGCACACAAAAGATAAATCATATGGGTAACAAAATTAAAATCACAGAAATATTCAGGGGCCCTTATCAAAATAGGATTTAACGGATTAGATTTAAATTATTTTTGCTAATAACACACCACAAAAAGAAAATATCCTGGCTGAAATTTCGCTCTACATGGCTTATGTATATACATTATCTCGTGCGTGTGCCAAGTTTCAGTAAATAACCTACGTTTAACTGACGCTGCGTTATTAACCAATAAAGTTAAAATCTAATCCAATAAAATTCTGATTTTGGATAAAACCCCAGGACTCACAAAAAAGTTATACTCTACTCGGTCTAAACGTTTTGATTAGATTAGTTATATGATTAATGATTTCTTAAGATCAGGCATTTGAGGTTCAGAGCTCACCACTTTTTGTGAGTTCCAGCAAGTATCCTAAGACTTCTAACAAACTTCAACTATGCGTTGCTACAATAAAAAAACACCTGTCTTTATTCAATATCAAATAAGACACTAGACAAAGAAAAAACACAGTGTATGAACCTAGAACAAATTTGAACTTTTGCTTTTGAAAATTTTTTCTTCGATGACCGGGTTCAATCTTTTCGTCCCAGTAGTCTCGACCTGAATGTTCTTTCCAGTTCAACTCTCCCCCTTTCATCCTGCTCGTAACGAACTAGGGTTTTTAAATCCTATAGTGCAGGCGTGTGTTAGTCCAGTCAAACTCACCTGTAATTAAAAATGATTCAAAAGCATAATGTGGTTTTGCTCAGTTGTACTAATTCAGGTATAGTATACCTAGCAGCACAGTTTGACAACAAATTTATTTTTTTAAACGTGCAGTTGAACAAAACAGAACTAGTTTTTTAGGGCACCGTGGGAAAACAAGCTCTAGCGGGATTTCTTAACATCTGATCTGGCTGTTGCTTGCACGTTGCCCTGGAAAAGTCGCCGACGAGGCGATTTTTTAAGCAACGCGTGTTGTCCTGGCGATCGGTCGTTTGAAAATTGCCTGCAAATTCCCTCGCGTGCTTTATTTCTCGCCTTATGGGCCGGCCAGCACATTTTTCATTACCGCATACCGCCAAAATTACCGCGGTTTTTTTGGTGATTATTTCGGTATTCACCGCAAAATTTTGCGATGACCGCGCCACGTTCTCCGCTTACCGGGACCAAAAAGATTAATGCCCTTAACGACAAGAGCTCCACATAGGCCCCTAATTTTTATTTAAATATTGTTTGGAAAATAGGATTCCTAATTTCGAAAAGAATATACAGACGGCAGTCGCAGGGAATAGAACTTTCACATCAAAATTCTGCCACTATTTTCGTTACAACATCCTTGATCCCGGTTCATATGTAGACTACTTGTCGTTAAGGGCATTAATCTTTGGTTCCGGTAAGCGAAGACGTTTTGCGGTCATCGCAAAATTTTGCGGTGAAATACGAAATAAATTACGATACAAACCGCGGTAATTTTGGCGGTATGCGGTAATGAAAATTGCCGGCCGGCCCTTAAGGCGGGTTCACACGAGGAATTTTGCAGGCAATTTTCAAACAACCAATCACCAGACAACGCGCGTTGCTTAAAATTCGCTTGTTGGCGACTTTTCCAGGCAACGTGCAGGCAACAGCCAATCAGATGTTAGAAATCCCGCTAGAGCTTGTTTTCCCACGGTGCCCTAAAAACTAGTTATGCTTTGTTCAACTGCACGTTTAAAAAAATTTAATTTCTTGTACTGTGCTGCTAGGTATACTATACCTGAATTAGAACAATGAGCAAGACCACTTATGCTTTTCAAGGTTTTGATTACAGGTGAATTTTGACCGGACTACACACGCCTGCACTACTGGGTCTTAATGTCTAAATCAAGAAGGAGAAACTTGAAGAGAATGAGAGATTCGGGTCAAAGACGACTTGGCAAAAAGATTGAACCAGTCATAGAAGAAATGACTTTTAAAAAGCAAAATTTTCCAATTTGCTAGCAATCATACACTTGTTTTTCCTTTGTCTAGTGTCTTATTTGATATCTAAATAGACCGTGTTTTTTTATTCTAGCAACGCATAGTTTGAAGTTTGTTTAGAAGTCTTAGGAGACTTGCTGGACCGCAAAAGTCGCGAAGTTCTTAACTCAAATGCCTATTCTTAAGAAATCATTAATCATAGAACGAATTTAATCAAAACGTTCAGACCGAGTAGAGTATAACTTTTTTGTGAGTCCTGGGGTTCTATCTAATTATATTTATTGGATTAGATTTAACTTTATTTGGTTAATAACGCAGCGTCAGTTAAACGTAGAGCAATACGTAACTGAACGTAAAAC
>JASANF010014476.1:0-61589 GCA_030248245.1 Trissonchulus sp. WLG1_4 | reverse complement strand
ACAATTAGCAGCGGTGTGCTCTCCTACCCCTGGGATACGGTGCGACGACGAATGATGATGCAGTCCGGGCGCAAGCGACATTCTCTACAAGAACACGCTCGACTGCTGGCGCAAGATCATTGCCAACGAGGGCCCGCGGGCGCTGTTCCAGGGCGCCCTGTCCAACGTGTTCCGAGGCACCGGCGGGGCCCTGGTCTTGGCCATCTATGATGAAATTAAGAAATCATTCACTTAAACTCTATTCTATTATTAATCTATCAACCATTATAATGTTTCATTGAGTAATTTAATTGATTAATTAATAATAATAATAATATTATGATAATAAGTAGTGAATTTTGCTATTCGATTGATTGATTGATTTAATTGGCTATATTATTGTGGAATTGGACTTGAAACTTGAGTGGTGTTTTTTCCTAATTTAGTTTTTTTGCTAGATGAATGATTATCAAGAAATTTTCTTTTTTAATTTCAATTTTGGAATTTTTGGTTAAGTTTTGATTTTTGACATCTTCTTGAATTTATTATCATCTTAAGTTTTTGTTATATTTATTTGGCTAAAACTGTTTGGTAGCTGCTGCAACTTGGTATATAATTGGTAAACTGGTTCAGATGATTGTGGTATTATATAATGTGTTAATATTGATAACGAATTGGATTTGAGGATTTTTGGATTCGAACTTATTGTATGAATTTGCACCAAAAAAATTGTGTGTATTTATTGTTCGTTTATAATTTCTTCACTCACTCTAGATAATAGATGGTATCACAAGTACGTATATCTTAGGTTAATGATAATGGGCTGTTGATGGCAAATCCTACTATAGCTCTGTTGTGATAGTAGTTCTGTGTGTACTTGCTTTTTTTCAAATTCAGAAGTATGTACGTATATACTAAAGATAACTATTATTGATCATTTGTCATTATGATAATATATTATTCTAAATTGAAGTATATACGTACTAAAGATATTATTTAGTAGTATATATTGTTACTTCGAAAACTGCCAATTTTTGATTGCTTAATAATTCTACTATCTAGGTTTTTCTATTTTTTCCCAAATTAGTTTTATGTGAAACATCTTATTTGTATATTCGCTTGGCGCCGAAATTCTTTGGTAATACTTGTGAAGCATTTTTTTAGTAGACTTGTGTAGGTAAAGACCCTAATGCTTTGTAATTAGCAGAATGTACTAGAAAGTTTTGAAAATGAAAATGTGATTTTTTTTAAATTTTGACTGCTAATTGCTCGGCTTTTGATAATTCTTCTGGGCATAGTATATAATGCTATGAATGTGTATTATTTAAATTTTGATTCTCTAGACGTTAGTTTAGACCGTATTTTTGTTTGCATTGACTTACTGACGTTTACGTTTTAGCGTTTAACTGTACGCTGTACCAACTTTAGCACATTATTCAATTTATATTTTCTTGTTATAGTTTGACTCTAAATGGACGTTTGTTGCCCGGAACTTTGGTTGGCTAAAAAAGTTTGAAAGTTTGCCTGAACTTGCGAAAACTTTTGGGCAGGCGTTTGTGGTTGGAGTATTGAACTTTTTTTGTCTATCTGTCCGTTTGTTTTGTTGTCGTGTTAGTTTACAAGCCCGTGATGACTAGGAGTAAACGTTTTGAGTATTGAATTTGGATTTTTTGCATGTCCAGTTCATATTTTTGCATTAATTTTTAATATTATAAATGACTTTTTTCTGTCGAAAATTTCCCATATTAGCAGTATTTGCTTTTTATTGCTTATGAATTTTTTGTCACTTTTTCAGAACATATGGTTACAAAAAGTTGTATTAATGTGAAATTGGCGGATGATTTTAAGGGAAAAATTGGGACATTGTTATGCTATTTAGACATTATCAGACGTAAAATATGAATTGGACAGTTTCTGTGTTTGAAGTATCAAAGTTACTCACTTACTGTGCTCTTACGTTGATTTGGTTATTCGAGATCTAAGTCAAAATTTAAAAAGTTGGAAGTGGGAACTTAAGTTTCGGTAGCACAACTTATCATAAAAATCCTACTTAGACTATATTCAAACTGTAAACAGTGGGGCTATAGTATATTTTGCAACTGGGTTTTTTGCGACAATGCAATGTTCGCTGATAGCATATACGCATATAGACTTTGTACATAGGGCCGTGTGTTATCAATAGGTGGTAGTGTTGAGAATAGCCCCAAATTATTGCAGTGCAAATGTATGGGGAACTAGTTTTATACTTCTACAGAGCAACTGTTACGTATATACATAGCTGGGCGTAAGTTGTGAAGGTAGCAAAATATGTATAATCGAATTTTTAGCCTAGCTATGTATATTTTCTTATAGCTAACAGCGAGTCTCATTGCACTGCTGAAGCTTGCTAAAGTTGGGAAATTTCTGCGTACTGAACTTACAGCTGCTTTCTAGCTTTCTGCTTACGTATGAGGCGGAAAAAATGGCAGCTAAGTCGCTTGCGGTAAAAACGAGACTACTAACAACTCCGTGAAGTGATTGCATAGTCTAATAGCATTAGGTATATACGCCGAGTTAATGAGAGAGGTATACGTGACGTGAATAATATATGCCGTATGGTCTGGTATTTGGTCACAAGTTAGCATCCTGGTTTAAATGGTTGTTAGTAGTGAATTTTTGAAAAGGATAACAACTAAGGAGTGATTTTGGATCGTCCTTGGTATTTACCAATAACTGCCTACTTCTGAAATCTAAATCATGCTTAAACTAGACAGCTGCGATGAACGTGACCTAGTACTAGCTCCGCTTTGAGTGTGATTTTGGTGTCGCACGAATAATGTAAAGGTAGTGTCATTAGTGCTTGTGCCCGGCCGGAATTTTCGCCGGCCCTATCGTCGCCGGGATGGCCGGAAAAAGTCGGCGCCGGCCGGCCAAAATCTGCTGTCCGGTTAAAAACACCAGCGGGCCAGCCAGATTCGACCGATTGCCAAAATTAAGCCGACATAACAATCCGGCAGGCTGAGTTATGCCAAAATGACACTTTGGATTGCATGATTTGCACGAAATTTCATTACGAAATATTGCCTGATTCGCTACGAATTTAGTGAATTTTCTTAAACCATTGGTTTAGCTCGGTTGAAATTTCAGCATATATACATATATCACTGTAATAAAACTGGGTTAACGAGCCCCCTGATTGATACAGGTTTTGATCAATTTTGGTTGTAGCTGCAAGAAGTGAGCTACTTGTTCGGTTTAGTACGTAGTTTAGCGATCAGACGTGGCGCAGAATGAGGCCACACTCTCATTCGGAATTCCCGTTTTGCTTATTTCCCCAAAACCCCATTTCCCTCCCTACGTCCGTAGGAGAGCGCCTGATTCAGTTAATCGTCAAGTGTGTAAGCCCTAAGTTCCCCCCTGAAGGATAGAACGAGTTTAGCATAGAAGGAACTAAGGAAGTACGAATAATAAGTAATAATGTCCTAAGCCAGTATCCGTCCCCTTTCCCTTGTGCTCCCTGTTCATATTTGAAGCCGATTGTCGTGTAATAATTGCCCATTTGTCCGTATGCATTATTGGTATTCATATTTGTCCGCATTGTCTGAGGGTCGTGTTTAATTAATCAGTAATTACCGAGATTTAAGCAGTGATTTAACAAGCCCAATCTGCGGCAAAACCTTCAGTAAGTATTAAGCACTAGTTCCATGTAAGCTGACCAGTGGGTCAGCTAAAGCCTGTTGTGCAGCAAATAATTATCTTTACACTAAATCACACTAAAGTGTGCCAAAAATTGATGTAGTGTTTTCTTTCAGCAAATTGTGTATGCTTTTCTTTTCTTTCAGCAAAGGGTGAAAGTATTTTATCTTACAAAAAATTGTGTAAAAACAAACTCAAAGTTTTTCAAAGAAAATAAAAAAATTTGTGTAAAAAATTTTAAAAATAATAAATATCCAGACAATAAGTAAAATATACAGACTTCATGTCTGGTGAAAACTTCTGAATACAAGATCATGCGGCATTTGTTACGGCATATGAAGTCTAGTTGACAACTCTTTCTTTTTGCTTGCGGCTTTATACAGTGACCTACGAGCTAATTTGCATATTAGTGTGTTGACAGTATCCAGTATACAAAGTTATTTACTGTAAATACGCAATTTTTGTTTTTCCTGCTGCGCCACAGCGCAGCAGGCTTCTTTAGAATGAGGTGTCGTAAAAATAACGTGTAACTAAGTGAGTTATGTGTGTGCGTCTTTGCGTGTTGTTATCTGTGTGATTGTGCGGATATCTGTCAACCTGAGTGTGTACGCGACGTGTGTCTGGTCAGTGTTCTGATCTTTGTGTGGCTGTGGTGTTGTGCATTACGTACATAAAGAATAGTGCAACAGAATTTAATTGACTGAAGCTCATTTGCATATCGAACAGACGTCTGTATGAAATTCAGTTATATGATTAGTGCAATTGAAAACATGCTGAAGTCTCGCCAACATTTGATTGTACAGGTTATACATGTATAAATAGACATGAATTACTCAAACAAAATAATCACCTCCAGTTTTTGTTTTCACATTCTTCAGATTGTCACAAATTGTTCACTTAATCAATTTTTTGCAATGGCATGGACTGAAACAGCTATGATTGGGTTAATTTGCACTATGAGTTTTTGTAAACATCAATAAAACTTTTGTATAAACTCACTAATTTTTGTGCACAGTTGGTTGGTTTGGTGACTTGCAGTCTCACAGATGACAACTGGCAATAAGTAAAACTTCTCATTAACATGATTAAAGTATTTGCTGCGCAGCAGATTTTGTTTCACAGAGTGATATTATAAGTTTCATACTTCGGGCCCATTTTGCATTGGGCTTTGCTTGTTTCAGACACTCAGTAATATCCGAAATGTGACACACGCGCACAACTTGACACTAATGAACGAAACAAACGCACACTGAAACTTTTTACCGTTTGCACTGTGATTTTTGCACTAGACATTAATATGACACACGCACAATTGCTCTAAACTGCAGAGCAAACTAACGCACGCACACGCATTGCATTAGCAGCCCTGTGTTTTCCGCCAAAATCAAAATTAAAGACCTGTTGTGCTGTGGCACAACAGGAAAACCCCCCTGAGAGTATAGAAGCTAGCCGGATAGTTGTTTGTAAACAATGGGCTAAGCCATAGCATTAGCCCAGATATTGGCGAGCTAGCTGGAAGCTAGAAAAGCAGTAATTAGCGAAGTTCAGCGGTTAATAACTAAGTAATCTTTTGGTTTTATGAAATATACGGAACTATAGAGTATGAAGTACAGAGTAATTACAGAAAGTTTGAAGTTATTCGGAGTAATGTAGCTGAAGTTATTCGAAGTTAGATTGCGAAGGTTAGTCGAATTTGAGCAGAATCGTAGGCGTAAATAGAGCAGTTTTGGACCCTAACTTTGTTATGTTATAATTTTGTAATTGTTAATTGTAATCCATTCATGTTTGGTATCGTTTTGTAGCTTGTTTGATAATACGTACGATGGACACTTTTTTGAACTCTTCACGGTAGCCTATTGATAACATGTTTTTGGGAGCAGTTGAAAGTTCTAAGTTTTACCCTAATTTCTGAAGAGGGTTACGGTAGTTTTGAGAATGTGTAGTGTTGACTGGGTCCGCAGCCCAGAAGGAGGTCTAGTACTGAATTATAATTGCATAATAATCACATAATAAGTTAGCACATAAAGTTTATTAGTTAGTTTAGTATTGTACGTAATTGGTTAAGTTCAAGTTGGCACATATTCGGTTTTTGTTCCTTCTAGAGAAGGAACTATTGTTTTGATTCATAGATGCTGCAGTGCAAAACACTGCTGCATACGCTTGATCGCCTATATGTTTTGCGTGTAAATTCAGCTGGGTGCTGGCTGCTTTATTTTTGTCTGCGTATATGCAAGTACGTAATCAATCAATAAATGCAAGTATGCTGTCTGTAACAATAGTGAACAGTGACAGAATTTTGTAGCCTCGGCACCGTAATGTTTCAACAGCAGTATTTAAGTACCGCTGGACAACACTGTTTATCGCTTCTTAGAGCTGATGTGCTCAGCTCGGATCAAAGCGTAACTTTTGAGCCTAATGGCTTGATGCAGCGGGATGCTTAACATCCTGCAGCACTGTTTTTGTACGTACTACGTAGTTAGGTTAGGTAATAATAAGCTAGGTATAAAGTAGAGTAAGGTACGCAGTGTAGCTTACAGTAAAGTATGGAACAGAACCAATTTATTTAAACCTGAAAGGTAGACACCGGGGAAGGAACTTTGCCCCCTTTTGGGGCCTACTTGTTTAGCATTTCCCAATTTCACCCCTTTCCCCCCTCTCCTTTTCTCCTTTCCCTTTCGTAATATTTTGGTAATACTGTTTTTCCCATTTTGGTACTTGAGTTGTCTGGCCGCCCAAGAAGAAGTGAGATAAATTACAGTACCTGGGGCGACCAGGAATTAAGGGTTATTAAATAGGAATTAATATCGAGGTGTGAGGGCCAGCAGCCCTCGACCCCCCAGCCCTCAAGTGGATTTTTGAAAAGTGTAGGTAGGCGGGCCTAAGAACGGCCGCTTCTGATTGGTTAGATTCGGGATCGGTAGATCCCGACAAAGAAGGACAAAGAAAAAAGCCGCCCCCCAAGTTGGAGCTAAGTCAGTCGGGTAGAGAAGTTTCACCAAGTACGTTTGCTCCTCTCTTTCTCCTGCTCCCCGCTTTGCCCATTATTTGCCCCTGCTCTGTCCTACCTCGCCTGTAGACTTCCAATAAATTTATACCCTCAATACCGACTCCCCGCGTCCATTTTTTGAATGCCGGGCATTAAGCGCTTTTTTTTTCATAGGCCAGTGGGCCACCTATTTTGCCACAGCGCCATTCGGCGCTCCTGTCGCCGACCCCCGGGTCCCTTCGGTCGCCGCTCGTACGCATCCGCCGCGTCCGAGCCCCTCTGCCCCCGCGTTCCCCGTGCCCAGTTCGTGCGCTAGCCAGCGCCCGTGCCCCACCGTGCGCCGCGTTCCCTCGTCCGCCGTCCGCCGTCCTCCCCCCACTCGTGTCCGGTTCCGCCTATTCCGGCCCCGCTCCCCCTGCGCGTTCCGCTGTCGCTCCCGTGGTCGCCACGCCCTCCCGCGTTCAGTTCCACTCGGCCGCGTCCAGGCCGACTCTCGCCCAGTTCCTGCCCCGCCGTGTCGCTCCCGTAGTCCGGCGTCAAGGTTGAGCCCCCGAGTCCCGCGCCGTGGTCGTCTCCCGTCCGGTCCAGTGCCTGTGCCCGTCGCTCCCGTCCAGCCCGCTGCCCGAGCCGTCGCTCCCCGCTGCTCCCCCGGCCCGTCAGTTCCTGCCGATCTAGCCCCGTCCGCCGTCAGTTCGTCAGCCAGCTCCAGCCAACCAGCCAGGACTTATCCTGTTAGTTGCTCCCCCCGCTGTCCTTAGCATTATAGTAGTAGTTTCTAGGCTGACCCTATAGGACAGATCAGTAGTAGGATAGCCAGTAGACCAGTTGAGCCATTGAGCAGACCAGTAGATCAGAACTGTAGAGTGATCTAGCCTAGACAGGGTCAGGCTAGAAGAGTGCCGATTCCGGAGTAGGTTGTTTTCAGGTTGATTACCGTGTGTCCGTTCCGTATCAGTCCGTGTTTGTGTGTCCTTAGCAGTTTCCGAAGTCCAAAGTGATTATTGTCTATTAGGGTCGATTCATACTTACAGCCGTACGTCCGTTCAGCCTGCAGAATGATGTCACTAGCAGCCTAGTGCAGTGGATCAGCCAGCGCCTGTGACGTCATTTTGTCGGCTGCACGGGCGTACGGCTGTAAGTATGAATCGAGCCTTACGCGCGTTATTTAGGGTGTAGATTGTAGCTACGATTGATTGTTAGGTGTATTGTGCTATCTCTTTTAGGAATACGTAATCTTACACGAATCACATACAGTTTCGAGTGTTAAGTAGAGTTTAAATTCTTGGTCAAAAAGTTAAAGGGAAGTTTTGTCGCTGAGATAGCGTTTGGGGAGTTGATCCGTATTTGTCCCCCGACACCAGAAAAAGCAGGCGTCAGGGTTGAGCTAGGCCTCTGAAATAAGGTATAAGTTCCTAGTTATCCCCGGCCTTTGGTGTCCCTCCCGAATCACGACGGGCAGAGCAGAAAAGCTTGTCCGAGCAGTTCAAATCCCTTGAGACCAGTTGCTCAAGTGAAGGTTTAAGTAGAAGCTATAGGAGAGGCAAACTTTGAGTAATTTACACGTTGATTGAGAGTTCGCGAGAAATTAGTCAAAACTAAAGGGTGTGTTTCTATCATTGAGAGATCAGTAGAATCGTAGGTAAATACGATCGTCGTGGAGGTAGTACTGTTAGTGTTTTGATATTATATTTGTGTTTACGTACGTTTCGGCGATCGTAAGCATTTTGACTGAGTTAGCCAACAGAGGTACTGAGCTTAACTACGAGGTTGGACTAGGATCCTAGGTGACCTAAACGGATCTCTGTAGTTTAGTCTTCTGTAGCTTCTCGGTTCCCTTTTCGAAGGGTGGAGCCCCCGCAAAAATAATTCTAACCTCTGCTACCCCACTGAGCTGAGTTTGAGTTGAGATCCAATAAAGTCAGGAAAGATAGTATAATCATTGATCTATTGTATTGTCGCAGTATAAAGCATTCAGTACCTAAACGTCACACCCTATTCGCAACGTATGTTTCGCATTGTCCGTATTGTGTGGATAGTGAACCTAAGGAAGTGATCGTATAGAGTTCAGTCCAAGTCGAAAGTAAGAGTTCTCGCGTAACAGTCAGAAAGTCTAATTAATCCAAATCTCATTACTTAACCCGTGTAGACTTTTTCACATAACAGAGACCTGCTGCGCTGCAGGTTTCAAAATTCAACTGAGCTAAACCAATGGTTTAAGAAAATCAACGAAATTCGTAACGAATCATTCGATACTCTGTAGCGAAATTATGTGCAAAACGTACGTAAAACCAATGGTTTAGTCAAACCACCTTATACACCCTAAGTGTATAATATCGTAGATACTCGTATTGATCATGTTGGTGGAGTTCACCACAGTGGTTTTTAAAAAACATGGTTTAAACCACGACTATGGTTTAAACCTGGTTAGAAAAACCCGTTCGACAGAACATTTTGTTACGAAATTATTCTAAAATACTTTTGGTTTTTCCTGTTGGGCCACAGCCCAACAGGTCTTTAAGTTTGATTCTGGTATGTTAACACAGTGCTAGTGTTAAAGAATCAATGTGCGGAGTGTGTTTTACACGTCTTTTATCTCACCATTGCCTCTGTCACAACATTAATGCCTTGTAAATTGAATGAATTGCTGCATTCGTGGTTGCTCATAAAGTAAAGCGAAAATGCCAAAATCTGACAAAAAAAATCCACTGGTCCACTAGGAATCGACGATATTACCTCACGGTTACGAATAAACCATACTCACCACTAGGCTACAGAGAACTGTGAGTACCTGAAGCTTCACAAAAGGTAATTAGGTCATAGGTAATTCAATTTGAAATCGACAGTACAGTACTATATCCTGCTTCCAACGTAAAGCAACAGCTACAGATTACAGAGAAAGTTAATTTTACGAATGTAAATTCATCAGTAAACATGGAAGTTTAAGATGATTATTATTCACTTAATAACCTCATGACCTTCCAAGTTCCAATTGTCAAAAGTTTCTTTGACTGAGATCTTGCAGTTTATTTGGCTGCAAAAAGACGCTTGTTTTGGGTACTATGTAAACTAAATAAGAGGGCAACCGCTGGCCCAACAGGTTTACGATTGTAATAAAACAGGGTGTATAAAACAACAATAATAAAACATTTGCACGAAATTTCATTACGAAATATTGCCTGATTCGCTACGAATTTAGTGAATTTTCTTAAACCATTGGTTTAGCTCGGTTGAAATTTCAGCATATATACATATATCACTGTAATAAAACTGGGTTAACGAGCCCCCTGATTGATACAGGTTTTGATTAATTTTGGTTGTAGCTGCAAGAAGTGAGCTACTTGTTCGGTTTAGTACGTAGTTTAGCGATCAGACGTGGCGCAGAATGAGGCCACACTCTCAGGCGGAATCCCCGTTTTGCATATTTCCCAAAACCCCCAATCTCCCCCCTATGTCCGCACGAGAGCGCCTGATTCAGTTAATCGTCAAATGTGTAAGCCTTAAGTCCCCCGACGTATAGTACGAGTGTAAGCATAGAAGGAAGTAATAATAAGTACGAGAGAATTAGTAATAATGTCCTTAACCAGTATCCGTTCCCCTTTCCCTTGTGCTCCTCGTTTATAACTGAAGCCGACTGTCGTATAATAATGTCCATTTGTCCGTGTTAATTATCCGTTCATAATATTGTCCGTATTGTCTGAGGGTCGTAAGTAATTAACGAAACTTAAGCAGTGATTTTTGTGTCCCCCTGAGAGTTTTGAGAAAGCCTAGCCTAATGTTTGTAAACAATATCTGGGCTAAGGCAGAATATTAGCCCAGATATTGCTCGGCTGGAGCAGCTAAAAAATGAAGTAATTAGTGAAGTTTAACGAGTCGTAGCTAAGTAATGGTTCAGTTTTGGAAGTCGTGAAATATACGGAATTGTAGCTTAATATGTGAAGAATAAGCCTGAGAAGTTTGAACCTGAAAGGAAAAGTCTAAGAGCAGTTATTCGAAGTTATATTAGAGGATTCTGAGAAGCGAAGTAGTAATAATAAGCGAGAAAGACCCTATTTCTAATGTGATTTGTAGTGCATTAATAATTGGTTATTTTTTCGTAATATGGTCATGTTTGGTATCGATATGTAGTGTTTTGCAAGTAGTATTGTTTGGGCACCTTTTTATGTTGTTTTTGTAATGTTTCATTCATGTTTTTGGGAAGCAAGAGTCGAACAAAATTAGGGTTCAAAGAAACTCTAATTTTGTGTGTAGGATTACGGTAGTTCACTCAAATGTGTAGTTTGACTGGGTCTGCAGCCCAGAAGGAGGTACAGTGTAGAATTTAAGTACATAACAATGACATAATAAGTTTGCACATAATGTTTAGTAATTAGTAAATAATCATACGTAATTTTTGTCAAGTTTCGAAGTTATCTAAGTTCGGTTTTTAACGTTTCATATTTCCCCTTTTTCCCCCCCTTTCGTTTTCCCTTTTTGCTCGCATAATATTTGGTCATAACAGTTTTTCCAACTCCATGTGTGTTTGTTTCTGGTCGGCCAGGCGATAAGTGAGATAAATTACAGTACCTGGGCCGACCAGGAATTAAGTGCTCTCGAAAAAAGGAATTATCTCGGGTTAGGTGAGTATTTGTCGAGGTGTGAGGGCCAGCAGCCTTCGACCCCCCAGCCTTCAAGTGGATTTTCACGAAAGTTTAGGTAGGCGGGCCTAAGAATGCCCAGTTCTGATTGGTTGGAATCGGGATAGGGAGATCCCGACAAAGTAGTTCAAAGGAAAACCGAATTTTGTCACATTAGTTAGAAAAACAGTCGGTCCAAAATTGTGGTGTAGAACAGTCGGGTTGTAGATTTTAGCCGCAGTCAGTCGGCCTCCAAAGCTAAGCTCTCTCCTGCTCCCCCCGCTTTTGATCATTATTGCCCTGCCTGTATCCTGCCATTTATTTTCAATAAATTTATACCTAAATTTCGGCCTCCGACTTAACTTTTGGATCCAGGCCGAGACCCTATCTGATCAGTACTGTCCGCGCTTTGAGCGCCGTGCCTTGCATTCTTTTTAGCGCCCTATTCCGGGCTTAGTGTGCCAGCGCCATTCAGCGCTTTAGTGCCTGAGCAGCCCCCGTGTGGCTCTCCGGCTCGCGTCCGCTCTCGCTGGCTCCTGGTCCGTACGCCCGTGCGTCCGGCCCCGCGGTTCGTCCTACCGTCCCACGTGTCCGCCCCTCGTTGTGCGCTTCGCGGCGCCAGTGTCCCCCTCCGGTTCGTGTCGCTCCCTTCCCGTCCCCGCGCGTACGGCTCAGCCCATTAAGGCTCCGTTCCTCCCTTCGCCAGTCGCATCCGCCACGTCTACCCGCGTCTCCCGCCGCTCCGCTGCTGCGCCACCGACCCTCGCGCAGTTCCTCCCGTCCGCCGTGTTGATCCGGTCCGCTCCAGTCCGCCGGCCGTCCAGTCTCCTCCCGCCCTTCGCCCGACCGCCTCCAGGTCCCCCCAGTGCCTGCCTCCGCTGTCTCCCGCTGTCCAGCCTCCAGCGCCTTCCGGTCCAATTCCCCAGGATCCAGCTAATTGTTAATTGTGTTGTAGAAGTTGCTAGGTAGAATAGCCTAGGCTGACCCTTAGGTTAGAGCAGTCCAGTAGATCATTGAGTTGACCAGTAGACCAGTTGTTTCAGGTTTAGTTCTAGCCTAAAAGGGTCAGGCTAGGAGAGTGCCGATTCCAGACTAGGGATTTTCAGCTATACCCTGTGTTCTGTACTGTTTGTGTGTCCTTAGCGGTTAACCCAAAGTCAGATCTATTACGCGCGTTATTTAGGTGGCAGATTCGTAGCTACGATTGATTGTTAGGATATTGTGCTATCTCTTTCAGGTTACGTACGAGTTACACCGGTCACACATAGTTGTTAGTAAGAGCACAAGTTTTGAGTGTTAGTCAAAAAGTAAAAGGAAAGTTTTATTGCTGAGATAGCGTTTGGGGAGTTGATCCGTAGTTGTCCCCCGACACCAGAAAAAGCAGGCGTCAGGGTTGAGCTAGGCCTCTGAAATAAGGTATAAGTTCCTAGTTATCCCCGGCCTTTGGTGTCCCTCCCGAATCACGACGGGCAGAGCAGAAAAGCTTGTCCGAGCAGTTTAAATCCCCTGAAACCAGTTGCTCAAGTGAAGGTTAAGTAGAAGCTATAGGAGAGGCAAACTTTGAGTTATCCACACGTTGATTGAGAGTTAGCGAGAACCTAGTCAAAATTAAAGGGTGTGTTTCTGTCATTGAGAGATCAGTAGAACTATAAGTAAACACGATCGCCGTGGAGGTAGTACTGTTAGTGTTTTCATATTGTATTTGTATTTACGTACGTTTCGGCGATCGTAAACATTTCGACTGAGTTAGCACGCAGAGGTACTGAGCTTAACTACGAGGTTGGACTAGGATCCTAGGTGACCTAAACGGATCTCTGTAGTTTAGTCTTCTGTAGCTACTCGGTTCCCTTTTCGAAGGGTGGAGCCCTCGCAAAAACATTTCTAACCTCTGCTACCCCACTGAGCTGAGTTGAGTTGAAAGATCCGATATAGTCCGGAATTTAGTAACGCTAGAGATTCATTGTATTGTCGCAGTGTCAAACATTTCGTACCTAAACGTCACACCCTATTGGCAACGTATGTATTGCATTGTTCGTATTGTGTTGGTAAATCTAAGGTGAAGTGATCGTCAAGTTTAGTCCGAAGTCAGAAAGTTAGTAGTTCTCGCATAACACGTAACAGTCAGAAAGTTAATTAACCCAAGTCTTTTTCACACCAATTTGGAGCTTAACCCGTGTAGGCTTTTTCACACGATGGCTTCTGGCCAATGTACTTAAAAACAAGCTGCTCCTAAAAGGAGCAGGGTTCCTCCCCAGAAAGGTTCGTCGGTAGGATGTAATTTAGTACCTGTTCTCGTATCTTACAGAACACTAACACTCTAATATGTAGACCGTATCAAGTATCAACTAAACAGATCACATTGCAATATGTACACTCGTCCTATGTCTTTGCATCGGTTGGCATAGTCACGACATGGGCCTAGTTACTGAAATTGATATTGGCAACCCTACAGTGGCAAAAATTAACTCTCAAGTCTGGTAAATGTAACAAATTTACGCACCAAATGTGTAAAGAATCACTGGATTTTTATTTGTATTTGTTATTACCGTTAATTGGTTGGGAATCACTGTTAGGAACCGGTTTGAACGTGTTAACAGTGTACTTACATGGATACTGAACATGTAAACGGTCACAAACAGCACTCGTACATACAAAAACAGCAACCGTTAGTTAATCGTATAAACGGAATACGGATTGCCATGCCAAACCATACTCTGCTCCATATCGACGCTGCAGCAACAGCATTAGGGTCTAACGAAAACGCACAACTAAGACACAAAGTAAAAATCAAACCACTACGAACCGACCGGTAAAGTACCCAAAATGCCGGGCCTTTTGGTTAGTACACATACTGAATATGCTATCACAAATATCTGGCCCTGTAGCTTTAGCCTTGCCATGTCTTTTAGATAGGCACTATCGGTCCAACTCAACTTGTGCCGCTTGACCGCTACTAACTATTTCCAGACTGACATATCAGCCCAGACGATAACTGTTTTGCATATTATTGAGTACTGTCTGCTAACGGTCCAATCAAAAACCAGCACATGTGAAAGGTCCGCCTTTGTCTACAATATAATTGGACAACGGTGTGCTCTCATTTGCATATCTATTTCAATTGGACGTTAGTATAAGAACATGTCAATTTCAATTGCAAAATTATCAAGAACAGGGGGGGGGGGATTGTCAGCGAAAAACAAAATTCCGAGAAGGAACTCTGGTGCTTAAACAAAAATGGTTGGATTTTAGTTAATAGAGCGCGAGTAAGTTTTTACTAAATCATTGCTAAACTTTTTGTCGTTATTTTGGTTTAGATTTTAGTATGCGGCGGGCCCACACCCTCCATGTGGGAAAATGACAGCAGCGGATTGGTGGCTAGGATTACACACAAATCATAGCCTACAAACAACGTATCACACCAACTTTACGTTATAGGAACAAAAACCTATAACAAATGTTCCTTCTCTAGAAGGAACAAATAAATGCTAGATGCTTACTGAATACTTTTGCCGAAAACTGCTTGTTGGTAAAAAACCTTTGTGAAATTCACCCGATGAGTTTACTAGCAAAATTGAACCATTCGTTTTGCTGTCCACTTTTTTCGAACGTTTATTATTCGCTTGCCGATTGCCGATACCTATGCTCCACTCACCCATTGTTGGTTTTATCAGTTTCTCGTCACATTCAAACTGCTAGACAATATTATGACGTTTCATAAAAATGACAAATGTTTGTTCAGCAGATGTCGCATTAATTAGCACACGATTCGAAAGTGTAAAAAGTCAAACCAACTATGTGGGTTGTTTTACTGCTAATCCTAACCTGGAAACCAGCGATTTGCCAGTTTCCCTGCGATTCCCAAGACGACCACTGTCCGGCCGGTTTTTCCTGCGTCTACAGCTGTATGTTGCCCGGAACCAAAATGTGCCTGGACTATCGAGTTTTACCGTATATGAAAACGCACTGTCCGAGTAAACGCAGACCGCACCAGGACTATGACCCGCCGCGAATTAGCATCCTAGACGAAGGCAAGATTCAAGAACTTAGCAAAAACCCTCTGAAACTAATTCTTGATGCGACAATTGTTTTGGTGCAGTCGCGGGGTAAAAATATTTTGGTGGATACGGGAAGCAGATATCAGGTGAAAAAGTGTGGATATCGTAAATTAATGTACATAGGTCTTTACTTCAGCTTAGGTTTCGCTGACTGAACAGAAATGCGGCTGCTAGTTTGTTTATATCTTATTATCCTTATCTTATTTCATAGTAAGGCTTGAAGAAAAATGAACTTGAACCAATACCTACTACCGTTATTTTAATAATTAATATCAATATTAAAAATCATTAAAAATACTTTTAATATTATTTTATTAATATTAATATTAAAAATAATTGAGCAGCGCTATTTATATTAATATTTAATTCAAAATAAATTAGGGCGGCTATTTATAATAAAATATTAAAATTAAAAATAAATACTGCACTATTTATATTAATATTACTATTAAAATTTTTTGGACACTATTAATATTAAAAATGGCGTTATTTTTAATAGTATTTTTGATAGTTCTTTAAAAGTCGGTCATAGGCTGTCACCTTGTCAATGACAGGCAATGTTACTTACAAGTAACACTGGAAAATGTGAGTTTGATATGTCTTTACTGAACTATAGCTTGAAAACAGCATTCGTATTTATATTAAAATTAATATTAATATTAAAAATATTTTAAGCTCTTATTTATATTAATATTAAAAATAAGATCAAAGAAGCTATTTATAATAATATTAATATTAGAAAAAATTCGACTGGCTATTTATATTAATATTAAAATTAAAATGAAATCAGAGTTCTATTTATATTAATATTTATATTAAAAATTTTTGGGGGCTCCTATTTATATTAAAATTCCAGAGCACTATTAAAATAACGGTAATACCTACTGAAACGATAAGCGCTGAAATTTTAGCTTCCATTACCTACCTATTGACATTTTTCCTGACTTGAAAAATTTTTAGACCATCAATCACAATTAACAAACAACCATTGAATTATCAAAAAATACGTTATTTTAGTGCCTGTGGCCAGTCATATGTTGGCTAGTTTTAGGCCGGTTGTGTGCCACACATTGGTATCAAGAGAAGGTTTGGGAAATTTCCGGAAATTTTCTTCGGCCGGAAAGATGGAAATTTAATTTTCGAGGAAATTTCCGGAAATTTCGGAAAATTCCCGGAAAATTTCTGAAACTTTTCAAAAAATTAAAATATTTTTAAAAAGTAATTTAAATTTTTTTGATAATTTCCTCAATGCTTTGTGATTATGTAGACACTAAGACAGAGCAAAATTGAGTTAGTTTTGTACTCAATTTAATATAACTTAATTTAATTGATATAAAGCTTTAATTAAATGTAGTTAAATAGACTTAAAAACTGAACAGAACACTCAACAAAACATTTTAATCAAGCTATCCACACAAAGCTTAAGGTGGTACTAACGAATGTGCAGTGTTTTTTAACACGCTAGTATTCAATAATTAATTAACTTTAGAGCATATTCTTTATATCGTTAGAAAGCGCTACTTTTCTTCTACATTTAAGTAATATTTTGTTGTACAACTGTAAAGATGAATTGTATGGCACGTGTTAAAAGTAGACCAATTTGGCTTTTTTGAGCACTTTCAAATCTGGCCACTTTTTGAAGAGTTTAAATAACAAAAACATTCGAAAAATGGCAAAAATATTTAAAAGTGAATTATCTAGACCCAAAATGCACGAATTTATGATTTGTCAATTATTAAATGAAATATACGGTTTCAAAGTAAAAAGTGTCTATTCACACTCAACTTTCGAGTTCTATATCTGGGTAAGAATATAAGCAATTTAAAAAATATTTATTTTGGGTCTAGAAAATTTGCAAAAGTTTATTCATGTTCATTTTTGTGTTTATGCGCTGCGCATGCGCTTAGAAAAGTGGCCAAAACTGTCAAATTTCCATTCTCCTGTTGTGTAGTTTGGCTTGTTGGCTTGGCTTGCTCCTAAAAAATTTTCACATGATCCTGCTAACTTCATTTGCCACTTTGTGTATATGAATCAACTTTTGACAGACTTTATATTAAAAAAATACAGTTTGAATCAACTAATTTTTTTCAAAAATTTAAAAACCACTGCACATTCGTTAGTACCACCTTAAGCAAACACACAGGTCCTTCTAGTTTCTGTGAACGCTCACTTTTGAAAATCACAATATCAGTGACTAACTGACCAAGTATTTGGCGTATAATGCTTCCTTAGCCTAAGTCGAAGCCCAAGACTAAGCCTGAGCTTATGCCTAAGCCTGAGCCCAAATCTTAGTCCCAGAAAGAAACCATCCGCCAATCACTGAAGAGATGTGTTTAAGATAGTGAGCGTTCACGGGATATTTCTCGGCCTTTTCCTTATAGCAGTTTTTAGTGCAACAAGAAACATGAAAATTACCAACTAATTCAATTGATCCAGAAGTCAGAGATAGCTATAAGCAGTTAGCTAAGCCAGCGCACGGCACACTAGAATTTTTAATCGGACTCGTCATAACATTTCACTTCCATATTGTGCGCTTGGTTGGCTTGCTTGCAAATTGCACTGCTTATGAGATTAATTAAATCAAAATTTTAATAGGTATTGTATAAATTATATAAAATTGCCATTATATGTAAAATTATGCTTTTAAAATTAAATATAATTATTAAATTATATTTGAAAATTATTAAATAAATCCAATATATGCCGGAAAATTACGAAAACTTACGGAAATTTCTGAAAATTTTCGAGCAGGAAATTTCCAGAAATTTCCGGAAAGATTGCGTCGGAAATTTCCGGAAATTTCCAGAAATTTCCGGAAATTTTCCGACCACTCACATCCTTAATCACGAGTACATAATAGTGTCTCACTCTATTTAAAAGAGTGAGACACTCTTCTTTCTGATTGTGTTATATAAAGCGCAGGCAGATGCGCTCGTCACTTCCAGGCCACATGTTGCCGTTTCGTGCAACATGTGGCTGGCCAATCAGAAGAGAGCTCCGCTTCTGACTGGCCAGACGCCTGTGCACGTTCTCCAATCAGCACTCAGGCAGACATGCCTTCTGTGGTTGCTATGGTTACGTGACTGCTGCTTGGAACACGCGTCTGGCCAATCAAAAGCGCAGCTCGCTGCTGATAGGCCAGCCACATGTTGCACAAAACGGCAACATGTGGCCTGGAGATGACGAGCGCATCTGCCTGCGCTATAACACAGGCAGAAAGGAGAGTGTCTCACTCTTCTTCTAAATAGATTGAGACACTATTATGTAGGTAATCGGTACTCTTATTAGTAGGTACAGATGTATGATTGTGTGTAGATTGTATGTATGTACAGATAATCCTTTATTTCAGTTGAAGAAAAAATTAATTTTTCAAGAAAAGAAAGAAAGAAATAAAAATTTACAACTTAAAGAAAGAAAGAAATGAAATTGAGATGATGCCTACTAATTAAATATGTCATTTGCTTGTCGGCAGGCTCTCTAGCGACGACATTATTGCGCGGCCGCCTCAGCGGCCGTGCATACTAATTTCAGTTAGTGCAATGAAACTGAAAATGCGTGTAAATCATATTCAGTTTCAGTGCATCACTGAACCCTGCAGGAATGACAGGCTGGCTCATGCACGTTTTGTGTGCATTTATCAGCGCACACGTTGTGTGTGTACGTGTGTGTGTGTGATAAGTGTGAGCATGTGCGTGTCTCCTCATAATAGTGGCAGGTTGACAACCGATATCTATATATCTGCAATATCGATCGTTCCTGCATTCCTCCTAACATTGTTTACACACACGGATACTCGTAACAAAACCATTAGTTACGAGTTTAATCGAATCATCGAACAGGGCTGTGGCCTAATGGTTAAGGTGTGTGACTACGAAACAGACGTTAGTGGGTTCGATTCCCATCAGCTCTGGCATTTTTGTACTTTATTAGATTTCGAAAGTGTTGTTTTTAATTTGTGTTTTCCAAATTTGAATGACAAAAAATGTCATGGGTATCAGTCCAAATCACCGGTCAATTCTCAAATCGTCTGTACCTAGACCTGCGTAAAACGTAATCGTCGAACAGATTTTTAGTACGGCCAATTTTTTTAAATCTTGTGACAGATTCCGTCTCGGATAAAGATGAAACTCTGCATAACATCTGTAATCTCAAATCTGTATAATTAAATTAGAAGAATTACTTGCAAAAAAATTTGGTGCATGCCGCGTCTAATTTTACCGGTACGGTAAAAGAATACTCACTGTCGTCATGTGGAAATACACTACTGCGCGTAAAAAAGTTCCCCGTTCGTCGGCGTACGACGAGCTTCGTCGTTCGCGAAAAGTGACGAACGGTGGCCGGAAAGTGACGAACAAAAAATTTTTAATTTTTCATTTTTTTACATTGAGAATGAGTTTTGGAGCATTTTTGAAAAATTTTTTGTTCGTCACTTTCCGGCCACCTTCGTCACTTTCGCGAACGACGAAGCTCGTCGTACGCCGACGAACAGGGAACTTTTTTTTGCACAGTACTGTAGAAATTTGACAGTCAAAATTGAAATTTTGTCTGAACTTTAACCTTCGATTTCTCAGCCCACAGACGTGCTTTAAACTCCGCGATACCTGGAAACGCTTCATCTGGATGCGTAGATTTCAAAAACAGCAAAATCTTGCAAAACATTTACTATTAAGGAAGTTACAGTCGTTTTAGTGCAGCCGGTTTTTCGCTTGTTAACAGAAAAGTTTCTAAGTCTAATTCTCCGGCCAAGGCTGAGCGCAAGGCAAATTTTGTTTAAAGTTGAAATTTCTTGCCTACACTACTGCGCGTAAAAAAGTTCCCTGTTCGTCGGCGTACGACGAGCTTCGTCGTTCGCGAAAAGTGACGAACGGTGGCCGGAAAGTGACGAACAAAAAATTTTTAATTTTTTTACATTGAGAATGAGTTTTGGAGCATTTTTGAAAAATTTTTTGTTCGTCACTTTCCGGCCACCGTTCGTCACTTTTCGCGAACGACGAAGCTCGTCGTACGCCGACGAACAGGGAACTTTTTTTTGCACAGTACTGTAGAAATTTGACAGTCAAAATTGAAATTTTGTCTGAACTTTAACCTTCGATTTCTCAGCCCACAGACGTGCTAGAAACTCCGCGATACCTGGAAACGCTTCATCTGGATGCGTAGATTTCAAAATCAGCAAAATCTTGCGAAAACATTTACTATAGTCGTTTTAGTGCAGCCGGTTTTTCGCTTGTTAACAGAAAAGTTTCTAAGTCTAATTCTCCGGCCAAGGCTGAGCGCAAGGCAAATTTTGTTTAAAGTTGAAATTTCTTGCCTACATTTCTTTCTTGTATGTGCACTCGTCAACAGAAGTGCTTGTTTTGATGTCTGCAATATGCAGGCTGCAGTCTAAGTAGGTACATAGTTACGCATACCTATTACCTATGTTTACATTACGTTCTGAGGTGCCGAACTATGACATCCATCAAAATAGCTGTCACAAATTAGCCCATTAGCAAAACTCAAAATGAAGGGATAAATGTAGAAAGAAAGAAAGAAATCAATATTTTTAAGAAAAATGAATTGACGAAGAAAGAAAGAAATAAATGAAGAATATTTTTCAACTCAAATAAAGGACTAGCTGTAGGTACACCATGTTCCCATGCTGGTCAATGGTAAAAGTGTCATTACTTTTCCTTTTATATACTCTTGATATCATGTTTTCTTATGATCGAGTCATCAAATCTAATAGTAAGAAATAATTTTAAACATTCAATTTGTACATAAACAATACTACTTCGATTTCATCCATTAGGTATTATTATTCTTTTTGAACATCTTTATTGCCTTAATGTTTCCAAATTTTATTTTCAGGGAACAGCCCTGCTGCGAGGTCTCAGGCGACGACGACTTCGTCCGGAACACATCGACTTGGTTTTGACCACGCGAATCCAGCCAGACCATTACAGCAATGACCAATTTTTTATGGACGTTCCGATTGTATTTAGTACTTTCCAGGTAGCATGCATGTGGGTGACCGTGACATCGTTATGTGTCATAAACAGACACCGACAAAAGTAATCTAGGGGTTGTAATTAAGGCAAGAGTAAGGATAGGGTAGGTAGCTCAAACGGTTATCTTGGTGATCAGAGAAGAAAAAGAAGATGCCTAAGCGCTCAGCCTAAGTTCTAGTAAGAAACACTTATTTTTATTGCCTCAGACGCTAGTCCTGTTTCTGTAGCAGCTATTTCTGAAGTTATATCCTACTTTAATTTCTTGCTTGTTCTTTATTTATGCCTGATGGGTAACGTACATATACCTAAGTAACTTTTATCGATTACCTGTTTAAAACTATACTCAGTAAAAATCAAATCAAAAACAATCATGATTTGTTTCAGGGTCACCGTCATCTTCTGGAATCAAACCCATTGATGCAGGGAAAGAAATACTTTCTATTCGACGATCCAAACCTCGAAGTGATAGCTACGCCCGGACACGACTCAAGGGACATTTCATTGATAATTCTGGGAGTAAATAACAGGGGAACAGTGGCCATTTCGGGGGACTTGTTCATTAATGAAACGTCCGCTGAAAAATTTGAGACAAACAGGGACTATTTTGGACCATTTTCTGAGGTTAAGACTTTTTTGAAATTATATACTTGTTTCAAGTAATTTTAAACAAAATAAAAAAATGAAATGAGCGCCCTTTTATTAACCCAAGAGCGCCCTATGCGTCGGGGTAACTTTTCTCAAAACTGTAGTGTATATATATCGCGAACTTGTTAGAATCTAGCAGTTTTTTGGAGCTTCACAGTTCACAGTTCCCGGTTAGGATTTTTGGCCCAATTTTTTGTAGTTTTGCTGGACGAACTGATATGAAAGTAATAAATAATGTGAAGATATTAACCGAGTCTAACGTGCTTGACGTGAGGTTGCGTATCTCATTTAAAATACGTATAAGTTCGTCGGTAGTCCATGTACCTGTTTCCAAAATCCGAAGTCCCGAAGTCTGGTCACAAGAGTAGAGTTCAGACCGTGACTGTAGCGGGTCTGACTGAGCCTGAGACATGACAGCGAACACGCCGGAACCTTGTACCGGGCTTGGACCTCAGTAACTGGCGAACAAAGCTAGCACATATCTATTGTACCTACTACCTACCTACACGACTGGCTTGCACCAAAAAAGAATAACTCGAGTATAGATAATTCAAGAATAGTTGATCTCATTAAACCCTAAAGACCTATCAATTCTATATATTTGTTTTTACTGTTTCCTCGATAATAAGTACATCCTACTTATTAACTACCTAATCACCATACACTGAATATAATTTTTTGAAGAAAAATTGTAAGATGATGAATAACAAGAGAATACGAATAGCTCAAGAATAAGGTTGGTGCAAACGGCTGTGTGTCATTCTTTAAACACTAAATCTGCAAACACGCGCACATAGGCTGCTGCCACAGATACTCCTAGATTGCCTGTTGCGGGTTAGGTTCCTCATGTGCTAATCATTTTAAGATTCAGGATTTTTTCATTTAATATTTTAGGATCACAAAACCAGCATGCGTGCAGTGATATGTCGAGCCGATTGGATAATTCCAAGCCATGGAGCGCCCTTTGCCACCGATTCTTACAGAACCAAATTTGGCTGCTTGGCGAAACAAATTTCCTAAAAAAACTCTCGTAAATTACCTGGAATAGTCAATAGACTAGCTTGATATTTAAAAAAAAAGTTCGTTAGAAACGGAAAATTTTGCATTTGATAACGCGCATTTCCTGTCTACCATATCATAAACAAGAACGTTTTGCGAGTAGGGAAATATTTAGACGCACTGAAAGCTTGTGCTGCGACTGGCGCTGACCATATTCCTAGGAATATAGAACGCGGCAGTAATGTAACTGAGACACGCCAATTAACTAAAGTGAAAAAAATGTAGACTAGCGAAGGCTGATAATGATTGACATTCACAAAGCCGTTGGTTGAATTGTCTCGGTTGTGAACTTCGGTATCAAATAAACGGTACAACAGCAGATTAGAGCGAATTTCGAAAAGTACACAACGGTCTAGCCACTGTCAGAACAACCAGCTCACGCACACGGACACGCATTACTTCAGTGGAGTATTGGTAAATAATCAATATGGTATCAATATCAATGGCTGTTATTACAGCAGTACAAACACACTCGCCAGCCAGCATAAACCGGTTTTGCTGTCACGGCAGAGCAGAGCAGCATGTACTCATCGCGTCGCTGTTACAGAGAGACCTAACAAATCTCTCTGTAACAGATCCTTCCCTTAATATCTAGTATACGCGGCGGCTGAGGCCGCCGCGTAAAAACTACCAAAAACTACCATATTATGTAAATAAATGAAGTTAGTTTAAATTTTCATGGTGGATGTTTATCTAACCGTGATTAATTAAATTAATTAATGACTGCTGTTTAGTGTACGCATGCTTAACGACACTAAAAATTTGGTGGTGACCCAATTTGTTTCGGGTAAAAAGCGTGAAGCTATCATGTATCACCTACTACCCAACTAAATATGTGATGATAACTTCGTAACGACTCGACAATAAAATTCTACCAAAAAACTTATAAACTCTAAATTTATGCAGGAATTAAAATCCTATTCATTGCGTAAAAAAATACATATGTGCTTTCCTTAAAATATTAATAGCCCCAACTACCTGATAGCTCACCAGAAGTAATTTATGCCATAGATTCTACTGGCGTACCGTAACAGTGATTATTTCGTACCGAAACCAGACTAAGAACAGGGTTAATAACGAACATCTTTACTAGAAAATGAAACAGTTATATATAAAATCCAATTAAGTTACAATTATTCACACAGTCAACTCTCGTCACACAATGTTTCTATTGATTCGAATTTTTTATAAAAAAAATTGTTTTCACATTTTTTCATTTTCAAGATAATATCCTGGACATTAAGGCTGATCTAAAACTTTGATCCATTACGTTTGTGGATTCATTACACCGAGTAGGGCCAAAAAAGCGGGAGGCGTTTTAACATCAACATAATATTAACAACACCCTCCTCAACACTATAGGGTATTAAAAAGAGAGATGGGGGATACAAATCGGGAGTCCTGGGGGAGGGTTCCGAAAATTTGAGCAAAAGTGGCCAAAAGCAAAAGTGGGTAACAGGGTACATGTTTCAAAAACTTCACAAATTTCAGAGGAAAGGGTCCCTGAACCTGACGCAGAGGGATCCCCAAAATTTTGACCCAGTTATATACATTGTGTGCAGTTCATGAATCGGTCTCTGTATATACTCAATGAACTGAAAATATATACAATATCATTATCAAAAATCAAAATACAATACAGTGTAGTATATAGATTCACTGACACGATGTTCCAGGGCACAAGGAAAAGTATATATAGCTCGACTAGCATCATATAATCATTTCGCAAAAAGTTTTTGCAAAAAAGTTCGTTAAGACGTTGATTTCATTTCATCTGAGGATTCCAATTCTTGTTTTTTCGATTGGCTTTGTTCTGTCATCAGCTTCTGGCGTCAAATCCTTGCATCCTGGTATGTGAGCGGGTGAATGGCAAGGAAACCTGATAAGCCTAAACTACAGATAATTCTGGGGCGGTTTTCTCAAAATTATCCATGGGTAGGTTAGGCTATTCCTACCTGCTAGGAAAAGTAAAGTGAACTGTATATACATTTTAGCATCACATTATTATTAGTTTTATGAAACAACAAGTACTAGGGCTTTACTTTAAGACCAAATCAGTAAGTTTTTATGGAGACCCACTGTTGCTATAATAAGCCTAAAAATGTATTTTATGGCACAAAAACGACTTCTGAGCCAATTTTTGCCTCTATCTCTTGGTATATACATTTTAGCATCACATTATTATTAGTTTTATGAAACAAAAAGTATATACTAAGGCTTCGTTCTAGTTGTAAATAACAAGGTTATATAGTTATAGTAGAAACGGTTAAAAAAAGATACCAATAGATAGACGCAATCGGCTCGGAGGTTGTTTTTGTGCCATAAAATACATTTTTAGTCTTATAGCAACAGTGGGTCTCCATAAAAACTTATTGATTTGGTTTTAATGTAAAGCCCTTGTACTTGTTGTTTCATAAAACTAATAATAATGGGATGCTAAAATGTATATACCATGAGATAGAGGCAAAAATTGGCTCGGAGGTTTTTTTGTGCCATAAAATACATTTTTAGGCTTATAGGAACAGTGGGTATTCCTAAAACGTTGTTAATTTTGTATTTTTTTAAAAGTATAATACTTGTTGTGTCACACAATGATCAATGGTGCCCGGCTATAAAGCATACGGCTGGATATAGGGACGAAAAAATCAGGCACAGGTCATTCTCGAGCGATACGCCACAGTTTTTTTGTTATAGAAACCGTGGGTCCTCATGAAACTCTACCAAACTTGTAAAAGTACAAAGCTATAACATATCTGCTCTCATAGAAATAAAAAATGCGTGATGCCCAAAGCCATGTGGCTGGACATGAGGGGAAAAAATTAGCTATGTGGCCATTTTAAGCTTGAGTTGCTTGCATACGCTGTGATGTAGCTACAAAAATCTTTGACCATAGCATGAATAATTTTGGCACTTTAAAGCAGACATATACAAAAAAATTTTGGCCGACCATGATCTTTGTACGTTTTTTATAAAAAAATGGCAGCAGGAAAACTAAAAAATTGAAAAAGTGAAAAAATCGGCCGTTGGATCGGATTTTGAGAGGCCATAACACGGCCCATGATGATTTTCAGCCAAAACCGTTTCAGCACGATTATATGCTAGTTAGTACCTACAAAATATGTAAATATCAGCAAATTCTATTTTTGAGCTCATCGCGCTTTAGTTCGACCCTACCAAAAATTGACTGATATATTATATATATAGTTTTAAGGTCAAAAATAAGTACATAAACAAGTAAAGTAAAGTAAAACAAGTAAAAAGTAATTTTCCACGACTTTTAAACTTGTACATATACAGAGTTGGTTGGCTAGAGTTATTTCATACTCACGAAAACTTCAATAACGAAAATAATCTAAAACAACACGAACGCGAACGAGTACATATATTGCTTGGTTAAACACCATTTTGTGAATCCAACCATTAAAGGCTAAATTTCACCAAAGTGGTTTCAGCCTCAGAACAAACCTCGTGCTCGTTTTATATAACAACTACAGTAAATAAACATAGCAATAAATGTAAATGTGTTTACACTTTACACTAACTGATTGAACGTAGTTAAGAATATTAAGTAGTATTTATGGTTAAGTATAAGTAGAAGTTTGGGTATCACACAACTACATGTAAGTGTAAATCCCGGTGTCGTACTTGTCGTTCGTGAGTAATCATAAAAAAGCTGTTAGGCGAAACAGGACAATTTCCACGTGAACAATTCTAGAATCTAATCAACCCTAGTGCATTATGCAAAAAATACCCTAAACAATTTGGTCCATTTATCACAGCAGCTGATTAAAACTTCTCATTGTCCCTGGCCCTATGCCCTTAAATAGGGATTACGACGTACTACCTTAGTATATACTCAACTACTACTTAACTATCACTAAAGTACCACTATAACTACTACCATTACCAGTAGGTTTAGTTTCGGCCATGGCGGTTTGACAGTCGGACACCATTTTGGCCAGTCTCTCCAGCCTTTGACTATTTCCCTTCACCACCAGGCCGATTTGTTGTAGCAGCCTTTTTATGGACGTGGTGTATTGAGTTTCATAGGCTGTCAGCCATTCACTGAAATTTTAAAAAAAGGCTTTAGGTTGAAGTCACACGCTATAATAAGCAAAACCAGTCTTGACCTCAGTTTTATCATAGCTGCAAGTTATTGTGTCAAAATAACGTTAAATATCTGCAATTCTTGGTTTATTTAATTTTTAAGACATTCGTTCAGCAAGACACTTTACTGATACGAATTTCAAGAAAAAGTGTGACCCACATCTAAGGATTAACCTTCCATTACAAATCTGAGCTTAGCAGTGAACAAAATAGTTACTGAGCTACAGTGGCGTAGCCAGGAAAAAATTTCGGGGGGGGAATGATTTTTCGATTTTTTGAAATGTGCTAAAATGCACTTAATTGCAAATTTACCGCAAAAAACGACACAATAGCATATTTTGTCAGAAACACTAATTTTTGGACCAATTTTGGACCGGATCTCAAAACACCGAAAATTACAAAACAGCTTGAGCGGCAAGGGTTCAGAAGCTAGTAAATTTGAAAACTTTAAGATTTTTTACTTTTCGAGTCGCAAATTCACCAAAAATGTCATTTTTGCTACGATAAAACTGCTAAAAGGATACAATAAACAGTGTATTACGCAAATAAATAGTGTACAAGGCACCCATATACATATGCACACGCTTTATTGGAACACAAAAGCAAGAAACATTGAGCCACAAAGTTGCAGGGGTCTGGGGCCGGCAGCCCCCACAAGAAAAATTGGGGAAATTTTCAATGTTTAGGCCAAATTTTGTCAATTGGAGACGTATCGGAAAATTTTTCCAGGTGGGCCATAAAAACCAAAGGGGGGGACCCTTGTGTAAAATTTCAATCGGAAAAAATTTCGGGGGGGGGGGGGGAATTTCCCCCATTCCCCCCCCTGGCTACGCCCCTGCTAAGCTATATATGTTTTACAGTAAGCAACATAATAGCCAACCATGAAATTTAACTAGGCAGATAGATCGGATAAAACAGATTAGACTAACCCAGTCTTTTCTCTTATGCGTTGGTCCGCTGCCACCATGTCTGTCACTGTGCCTACGAGCTGAAAAAACTATACAGTTTAGCTTTTGACAAATTCAGTAGCCTCTAACAATGACTGCAATTAAGAGTGTATAATAGGAAGAATATGACACTCTCCCTATTATGCCTGGCAGCGCGCGTCCAATGCGGAGCGCAAAATAGTCTTTTTTTCCGTTTTCAGGGGGGTACCCACCTCATCGCAAGACCCTGTCTCAACTGAGGGGGGCACCCCCCTCTGTTCAGGACACTACAAAAAACCTTTCGCTACTCCACCCCCCCCCCCCTCAGTAGTTCAGTAGGCAAGCGAAAGGCCTTTCTCAGTATCTTGAAATGAGGGGGGTACCCCCTCAGTTGAGTACAGGGTCTTGAACTGAGGGGGTGTACCCCACCTCAAAATCGTACATAAAAAGCCTATTTTGCGCTTCGCATTAGACGCAAGCTCCCAGGCATAACAGGGAGAGTGTCATACTCTTCCTATTATGTACTCCTGCTGCAATCTACACTACTCTGAAGCTTCCCTTAAAACGTTTGAAACATTTTTCGGCACAAAACAATTGAACCCGGTTTAGACTCAAATATAACGGTTCAGCGTGAGGAATAGATACTCAATTCCAGGTACTAATACTCTTGCAATCACAATACACTCCTTGAACCACATTCACAAATCACAACCATGTACAAAAAAAGCTATTTTCAGGGCCAATATCCAAAATGGACTAAGTTGGATTGAAATGGATTGGACTCCGAATTGTTTAGTTTATTTGCTTTCCCTTAATTGAACCTCAAGTTATGAATCAGTCCTTAATCCCAAACCCCAGATCACCGTATCAAGGCTTTGGTCAATTTCTTCCTGTCGTTTGATCAGCTTGGCTGCTCGATGCATCGCTTGACTGATCTCCAGGGTGCTGTGCAGCAGTTCCTCCGTGACCTTGTTTTGTTCCACAGCGATCGACCGCACATGCTCCGGTAGGTCTGTCCATTTGGCCTCCGAATCGTGGGCTAAATGGCCGCTTAGGCCACGATGACTGGAAACCAGACTTTGACAGTCTGTACGCACAGTGCTCACTGACTGTTGCATGGGGCTGGTCTGAAATTGAATTGGCCAAAGTTGAAGGATGGCACACTAAAGTTAATTTGTCCTTATCCTTGTCCCTGACCGTTATCTGTAAGGGCCTATTCCTTTACCGGATTAAAGGGTTAATTATAATCGTACTAAACGGTTTAAAAATTATGCAGAAAAAAGCCATTCCAAAACCTCCGGATTCAGCCTAGTTCATAGTTGTCCGGAAGTGTCCGTAGTTGTCCCTGTCCGAGTCAGTGTCCGGAAGGTTGTCCGTAACATTTGTCCGTGTCCGTGTCCGTAAGCAGCATTAATTCATACTTCTACGAAAACTTAACCAGTTTATTTTAGTGACCGGATCGTTGAACTGTTTTTTTGGAAATAGTAGATATTCGTAATAGGCGGCAATTCTTAATCGTACTGCCACAGTGCCACACAAAAAATCCTATGCCTAATTAGGCAATGTGCAAATTTGGTTTTTTTCTTCACAAAAGTAGCAGTTTTTATGACCACATTATGAAATTCGATTGCAGTTCCGGCTGTCAGCTTTTTGTGCATCAGATACAGCGGATAGTGCAATTTATTTCTAAAAGCGTAGTTCATCATACTAGTCCGGAATTGTCGGTAGTTGTCTGTGTTCGAGACAGAGTCTATGTCTGTGTCCGGAAGGTTGTCCGTAAAAGTTGAATTCAACTGGGCTTCCGGACATACGGACAGCCTTTACGGGCACTCTCGACAATTTGTTTAATTTGGATCAAACTACTTTTACGGACACGGACTCGGACGCGGATAGCCCTTACTAACAAGTGTTAACCGGGCTAAAGTCTGACAAAAATACCTAGATATGTTGAATAGAAGACAAGGCCCCAATCTGAAAGAATGAAAGACATGGAGGCGCCGGGAATCGAAACCGGGCTGCTCGCTTTGAAGACAAGAATGCTACCACTACACCACAGCCCCCGAGTCTTATACGCCCTAATTCTCATTTACAACAGGGTCCCCCCTTCGAACATCGTTGCGACCCTGCAACGATACTCGGTCGATACTCATGCTCCCGGGGCGAACCCGATGCCTCAAGGGCGGAGCACATTCACACGTAGGCCTCCAAGCCTACTTCAATCACACAACACACTCAGGGTTTCCTGGCTTACCCGCAACCACAGGGTTTCTCGATCGACCCAGAGCGATTCCCAACCAATACCGAGAGTTTTAACCGGTTCACCCTTAACCGAAACCGAGGGTCTCCGGTTCACCCCTAACCGAAACCGAGGGTTTTCCGGCTTACCCTAAAACAAGGGACTATACCAGAAAGAGACTATGTAAACAGTCATACAGCACACAGCACGAGTACCGAAAGGGTTGAAGTGCCAACCTCAACCCAGGGCATGGGGCTCCTAACATACGTCCGAACACGGTTCGGGGATAAGGCTGTCCTGATTATCCGGCCGTATCCTCTCCGTCCTCCTATGTCACGGTCGCCAGAATGTTGAATAGAAGAGGAGATTGAAAATGGACGCAGATTAAAGTAGTGGCAAGAATATATACCGCGGGTACTGCGGACGGCGTCTGCATAATCCTGGGTCTAGTCACTTGGACGCTGTCAGCAGACGCGTCCAACATCACGGGGTTCTGATCGTGGAGGCTGAAACACCACAAACCGGCACTAATTTTATCTTTTAGTGGCGGCGAGAATACCTGATGCTGACTTTTTATATGAAATGAGTAAAAAATATATTCCGATATATCTAATTTTGAAGCAGGCCCCACTAGATAAGGCTGCTGGCACCACTGGTGGTTGTGACCTCGGATTCGAAACCGGGACAAGCTCCCAAGTCCCCACCTACTAGCTCGCGGAAAATTACACGTTTGCAACTAAAAGTACAAAACTCTTGGTTATCGTAAAATCAAGCCCAAAGCTCCCCTGCACTGGGAAACCATCGTATAATACATATATGTCTGTGATGATTGTGAACCCTGTTGACTGACTGACTTTATTGGGGACTGATTTAGAGGCGAGAATGTGGTCATGCGGACATTTCCTTGCAGAGCCTGTTCCTCCTGCTGCTGGCTGTGGATCTGAAATCACACCAGCCAGTTTAACCAGTCCTTAGTCGGCATATTTTTAGGCAAAATTTTATGGGGGGGGGGGGCAGCCCCCCCCCCATGGATGGGGGGGCGCACCAAATTCACGATAAAACACTATTTTTACACGAAAAAATTGTTATTATACGTTGAATGTTACGTTTTCATACTTATTATAGCTACTCTAATACTAAATTTAGCAAAAAAGGACCCAAAAACCCGACACACACGACATCGCAACAGCTCAAAAGTCGCTAAAACGTCCTTCTGGAAAAAATTTTTGGCTATGGGGGGGCACCCCATCTGAAATGGGGGGGGGCTCAAAATGGGGGGGGGGGGGGGGGGGGCGGGGGGGCGACCAAAATGGGGGGGGGGGGCACCGGACCAAATGGGGGGGGGGGGCGCCGCCCCCCCCCTCCCCCCCCCCTCTAAAAATATGCCAGCTTAGTTATACACTAATTCAGTTTTACACAAAAAAATTAGTTTCTCTATTTTTGCACGCACAATATAAAGACCAAGTTGTTCATGATGGTGCCCGTTAGACAAATTATGATCCTGTTTTGGAATGTTAAATTCTTCTACTCATTGTCAAAAAACAACAAACTAAAAACAATGTTAGCGATTTTCATATCGCCAACTTTTGACTAAAGGAAGTTGGCTATAGCTACGGCAAGTTGGGGCACAGTGAAAATATAGGTATACATTGAGCAATTTTTGAATAACAGAAAAAGGGAAACATACCCCGTGGCCAAAAATAATTGTTCACACATAGAGACTATGATCTTATTTCACCTCTTACTCTGGTAGCAAAACACTGAACTGTGTAATTAATCCACTTATAGAGATATTATATTGAATGGACATTAAGGTGGTCTGTAGCTCAATGAGGAGGCAGTTGCACTGGTAACCAATCGCTTGGCCGTTCGATTCTGACAGGAAAGATTACTTTTTTTTAAATCTGCAGGGTAGTTTTAATGCTGGAACACCGTTCGAAGTCGGCAATAGCCGAACTATAGCCGGACATAGTAAATAACAGCTATTTCTAGTCAAAACACGACAATAGCGCTAATAGCCTGAGGTGTTGGCTTAGTGACTTCCGAGAACTAGCCATTGTCGAGCTATAGCTGGACATTAACAGCTATTTCTTGTCAAAAACACGGCTATAGCGCTAATAGCCGATTCTTACTGTATAATTTCTACATATCAATCATCTATACGTAATCTTTTGAATTTTAAGTTTAATTTTCTTTCATAAGAAAGACACAAGATTATGTAGTCTTGGTGCTGGAAAAGCAAACGCAAGCTTGCACAAAGCTACTATTGCATACAATCCTAAACATCCTGCCATGAACTATACCTGGTCCTCAAGCCTCTGACACAAATCATTCATTTCGATCTCCCGAGCAGCATCTACAGCGTCAGTTTCCTAAATAGTACTTAGAAATTTATGTCTGTGGATATATGTCTGTGGATAAATATTAATTTTAGTTTACAACATAAGATTTCACATATAGAAAGAAACGGTCATTATGATGTAAACACCCTCATACACTAGTTTATAAACTATTGGCGTGGCGTGCCAGACCCCTCAGTGGGTATACTGTACACACGAGAACAGAAACAATCTGGTGTAAGATGACGATCAAGTTGTGCTTAAATAAATAAAACTGGTCTAGGTCACACATACATACGAAAAATATTCGGCGTAGTCTATTCCAAATCAGTTATACTGATGTGAAAATTTGGTTAATAAAAATCTTCAAATTTGATATCTGACCACTACAAATTTGTCTACCACAACAATCACCTCTTACATACAATTATATCCTGATCAAACATCCTGATGTTGTTTCGGTAGTGTTCTCGCGTACGGCGGCTTGCTAAATTGCCCATGTAAAATGATAATAATGATGAATAATAATAATGAAAATGGTAAGTTGTCCAATCACACTACAAAAGAAAAAACAGTAAAGGGGTGAACACTATACACGGACACGGGATTTCAGTCTGGGGGGGGGGGGGCTTCTCTCTAAATTTTCAAAATTTATGGGTATTCTCTAAACTTTTGGAAGCTTGTCCCGATATTAGAAATCTTAACCTTTTATATACCCTCTACAGAGTACGGCTGGGCACGGTTACAAAATCATTATCCGTGTACACGGTTAGTTTCGAAGGCTAGTAACCGCGTGTACACGCTAACTAACGGTTACTGCTATTATCCGCGTGTACACGCTAATTATCCGTGTAACCGTTTATACGCTAAGTATCCGTGTAACCGTTTACACGGATACTAACCGTGTAAACGGTTACACGGTTACTAACGGTTACACGGTTACTAAACGGTTACACGGTTACACGGTTACTAAACGATTACACGGTTACTAACCGGTTACACGGTTACTAAACGTCAAGAACCAGAGGGGGATCTTTACTAAGCAGCATCAGCCCAAAGGAATGACCCAGGGAAGATACGAACCACCCATCTCTATATCTGCAGACCAGCAAGCTACCATTGAGCTACTGGGACAATGCTGAGCTGTCAGTATAAATGCTTTTATATATCTTGAAGAATGCACACACATGCGTATATGAAGTAACACACAGGCAAATCACTTGTGCACGGTTGTAGGCTTTACACAAATCCAGCAGCCAAACGAACATTTTCTTAACGGGTACACGAAGTCGGAAAACGGATAGTGTAACCGGTTACACAATCCGTTTAGAGACCGGTTACACTATCCGTTTAGAGTAACCGGTTACACTATCCGTTTAGAGTAACCGGTTACACTATCCGTTTAGAGTAACCGGTTACACTATCCGTTTAAACGGTTACAGTATCCGCGGTTACTGTGTCTTAACGTGTACATGCTGTAACCGTTAAGTAACCGCGGATAGTGACCCCTAACCGTGTACACGCTAAGCTTAGCGTGTACACGGTTACACGCGAGTACACGGTTCGTACCGTGTAACCGTGCCCAGCCACAGAGTAAACATATACAAAATGTAGGCGGATAGCTCAGGTACAGTCATAACTTGACTGGAAATTTGAGATCGTCAAAATTGAGCCTAACACAAAATACATATTTTACTGAACCACAATCACACAAGATTCAAGTGAAAATCTTTATTTTATAAAAGTCATATATACACACTAATAGAAACATATGTACATGTGCAATCTTTCTCAAAATTCACTAATTTCAAAAAGTCAGCACGGCTTCATGAGTGGCAAATCTACTGGGACTCACGGTACTCTGCGGTGGTTTACGAGGATCTTAGGCAAAAGTTGACCTCGAATTAGTGTTCAGGGGCTCAAATTACTCGTACAGAAGCTCCAGGGGGGGGGGGGCGGTCACAGCCAAAAACTGACCTTGGATCCAAAATCAGGAATCAAAGTTACAGAACAAACTTCTAGCGCCATCGATGATCAAAAAATGTTTGTTTACATTTTACAAGGGCGTGTTCCGACTTTTCACGAAAACAAACCGCAAAAACCGAGACTTTGGGTCATTTTTTGCCATTTTTTACCTATTGATTTGATGACTTTTTACACATTTTCTAGATAAAATTACAACACCATGGTCAGACACCTTATGTAACTTAAAAGCGACACCACGACAACTTTTAATTCATTCTCGGTTCTTTTTTCAGAACCTTAAGCCAATTTGATAAAGCTTCTTGCCATAATAAATCCCAGACAGGCTATACTCATACTAGATAATAGGAGTTTACAGTTAACTATGTGAAGCCACCAGACCACGTGGGATAAAAAAGTAGACCAGCCAAACACTAATACTAAAGAATACAATATAATGATAATCACACAGATAGACTTGAAAGATAGTCTGCAGTGAGAAACCTAATCACACAGTGAGAAACCTAATCACAAACAGTTATTTGAAGATCTGTGTTTACTGATAAGCTAAACAACCATGGCAAAGTTGTTTTCGGAAAAAATTGACGAAATCTCACTGTTTGGGGTGAAATTGTGATGAAATGGAGACTTCCGAAAAAAATTTCCTGCCTTAAATAAAAACCAAAGGGGTGACCACAGGAAAATTTCTCACAGATTTGAAAAACAGAGACCGGGTACAAACCGAGACTTTTCGACTACCGAGACCGAGACTGGGCTAGTCTCGGGTTTTGAAAAAGACCGAGACTTCCATCTCTAGATCTATACCCCCAAGTAACCCCCCAAGGAAAACTCAAACTATGTCTGAAATGAGAAAAAAAACACAAGTACACAGCCTACTTAAAGCACAAAAACCATGATATTCAACTGGAAAAATTACAAAGGCACCGGCATAATAAAACCAACGTGAGCAAACATATAATATTAAATGCAGACAAGAGTCCATAATAAGAACAGTATGCCACTCTGCTGGACCCCAGCTTGGCCGCCGCGGGCATGCTACGGCCATCATCTTCCAATGGCCACAACTGTGGGGAGGGGTACCACCAAAGGCAAATGGTGGCATAGGCCTCAGCTGTGGGGGGGGGGACTCCCCAAAGAACCAAACCATAGGCCTCAAACCACAAAATCAGGCTATACCCCGTGGTGTCATTCTTTTGAAAGTTGAAATTTTTCAACTCTTAAGGGTTATTTTGGCCCCTGGACACGAAGTCCACTTTCGTACAAACGTGTACATACAGTGTCATACTCTTGTCACTATGCACTCTTGCTCAAGACTATACAACAATGTACATACTAAAATCTGACCATTGAGTTTAGTTCCACACATGACTTTTTTGCTGAGCGATTTAAGCGATTTATTTTGCTAAGCGATTTAATTTGTCCTCAAGCTATTCCAAAAACTGCACGGCCTCATGTAGTACTTTTTTGCATAAACCAAGATAAAGTAAAGTGCAGTTCAGTTCTTTTGCATAAGCATAAATAATAGCATAAATTCATCACAGCATCTGATAAAATATTTCTCTCTGTGTTCCTGCCTCATGGACACCAATGAAAATGAACCGGAATCAATCGATAGTCTATGCAATACATGTCCGTCTATTTCCTGTGAACGAGTGAATGGGAAAGTAGTCGATAGCTATTGGCTATTGCTGTCTAAGCCTAAGCTCAAGACAAAGCTTAAGCCTGAGCCTAAACCTAAGGCCTGAAAACACGAGCCAATCAGTGAAAAGATATGCTAAACATAGAGAAAGTTCACAGAAAATAGGAGTAACAATGTTAATCAAATTCTTTACGCGTTCCATCCTTGATGTTGGGAATAAACCCTGACGCGGCGGGCGTACTAGGAGTACTTCTGCTGCCCCAGCCGCCCCCTCCTTCTCTCCGTCAAAGCCAGGTTCACTCTTGCGCTTCCGATATTCATTCAATGAGACCTAGACAAGTAACAATATAAAATGCATACACTCATTGGCGTTGGCACTACATCATAAATATACAGGCAAAAAATTTTAATTTTTTGCGTTATTATCAGTACAAGCGCCCGAATCGTCGGAACAAGCCCCCTAAAATTACAAAAAATCCAGGACAAGCCAACCCCCCACTCCCGGAACGGGACTCCGTGTTAGGGCAAAAAAGTTGGACCATTTTAATTTAAGTTAAAGTTAAAGTAAGGCCATGGCTTTAATTTAAGTTAAAGTTACAGTTAAAGTAAGGCTCCGGTGTCAATTTAAGTTAAAGTTGAAGTAAGCCCAAAAGCAATGACTTTTATATAACTTTTTTAAATAACTTTAATGTTAAAGTTAAAGTAAGGGTGTTTTAATTTAAGTAAAGTTACAGTTAAAGTAAGCCCTATAACTTTTTTGTAGTTAAAGTTAAAGTATGACCCCTAACTTTTTTAATTTTAGTTAAAGTTAAAGTTTAACTTTTTCGCCCTACTCCGTGTACATATTATGCACTCCGTAAAACTTAGAAGTCCCTAAATCTATATACAGATTTTGCACTGACAAACCACTCAGCACTGATAACGATAAATCTATTATAGTTCTTTTCAAATTCCAATTTTTTTAAACTGAGACGAAAAGGAGAGAGTGCCTAATTAACAGTGGCCGCGGGTCTAAGTGACGTCGCTATGTACGAAAAATTCATAGGAATTCACAACGGAAAAGTTTGGGTAAATATTTTTGCACCTTTTCAATAGCGATATTAATGTCACAAAAAAACTGGAGACTATTAACTTTGCAAAGCATATTCCAAAATAGGAAACAAAATACGAATTATACACTACTGGAGTAGGTTATACATTAAACAAACAAAACAAAAACAAACATTTTGTTTTACTTGACATTACTTTCAACTAGTTGCCAACTACAACAATCACAATTATTCGGTTCATTACTCTATTATATTGGCAAGAGTACATAATAGCGTCTCACTCTATATAGAAGAAGAGTGAGACACTCCCCAGCCTGCCTGTGTTCTAGCACAGGCAGATGCGCTGGTCGTTTTCAGGCTACATGTTGACATTCAGTGTAACGTGTGGCTGGCCAATCAGCGCGTAGATTCTCTGCGCAACACACTTTAGTATATAATCGCTGATGCGTTGATAAGCATTAAGATATAAATAAATGCTTAATAACTCATTATTTATTCATAGTCTGCTTGCAAAAACATTAAAAAAGGTTTGCAAATACCTTTAGGGCTATTCTGGCAAACTTTCAGCGAAATTGATTGAGAAACTTTTGATATATAAACTTTTCTTAATTTCTTAAAAGTTTCTCAATCAATTTCGTTGAAATCCCCAAAGTTTGCCAAAATATCCCCAAAGGTATTTACGAACCGTTTTAATGTTTTTGCAAGCAGACTATAAATGAATAATGAGTTATTAACCTGTTATCCCTATCTCGTTTTATGATTGGAGCACGTGCACAGGCGTCTGGCCAATCAGAGAATAGCATTTTGCTTTTGATTGGTCATCCGCATGTTGCACAAAATGTCAACATGTAGCCTGAAAACGATCAGAGCATCTGCCTTTGCTAGAACACAGGCAGGCTGGAGAGTGTCTCACTCTTCTGCTATATATAGTGAGTGTGAGACGCTATTATGTACTCTTGATATTACTTATCTCTACACTTGCGTGTACCTTTTTCTTGGACACCGGTTCGCGTTGACCAGCAGCCGGCTCCGGTTCCAAAATCATCTGGTTCGCCTCTCCGCTAAGCTCTTCAGCCCCCGAGGTACTCGAGGCCAGCCACATTTGTATCCTCATTTTCTCGAGCAACCAAGTGCAAGGATTCGAGGGCGCAGCCAAACAGAGAGATGCTGGCTGCTGATTGGCTGGGCACGGTCGGGGGTTGGGGGGGAGGGAGCAGGGGACTGTACTGCAGCGGGTGCTCACAAGTAGGTGGCTGAAAAGACAAGAGTTATATTTTCCCGTTTCCTGGTACCTGGTAGTACCAGGCTGGTACTATACCAAGAGTATATAATGGCGCGCTGACAAGACAAGTACATATAGCCTATACATTACTATTTTATCGCTTCCTGGTACCAAGGGCCTATTCCTTTACCGGATTAAAGGGTTAATTATAATCGGACTAAACGGTTTAAAAATTATGCAGAAAAAAGCCATTCCAAAACCTCCGGATTCAGCCTAGTTCATAGTTGTCCGGAAGTGTCCGTAGTTGTCCCTGTCCGAGTCAGTGTCCGGAAGGTTGTCCGTAACATTTGTCCGTGTCCGTGTCCGTAAGCAGCATTAATTCATACTTCTACGAAAACTTAACCAGTTTATTTTAGTGACCGGATCGTTGAACTGTTTTTTTGGAAATAGTAGATATTCGTAATAGGCGGCAATTCTTAATCGTACTACCAAGGGCCTATTCCTTTACCGGATTAAAGGGTTAATTATAATCGGACTAAACGGTTTAAAAATTATGCTGAAAAATGCCATTCCAAAACCTCCGGATTAAACGGACTTAACTTTTTAATCGGACTAAACGGACTCAACTATGCACGCTAAAATGTTAAGCGTGCATGTTAAATCCGTTTAGTCCAGTGGTAGTTTTGCAATGGGGTCAGACTAAAATCAAGCCGCTGACTTATTTTAACTCATTTAGTCCGTCAAACCCGATTAGCCATTCCAAAACCTCGAACTTAAATGAGTCCAGTCCGTTTAATCCGGTAAAGGAATTGGCCCCAAGAGTAAATACTAGCGTCTAGACGTCTAGTAAATAAATACCTTCTTTTACAAGAAGAGTGAGACACTCTCCAGGCTGGCTTAGCTTAGAGCTTAGAGCAGAGTAGCACAGGTAGGCTTCCTCTACAAGAGTGAGACGCCATTATGTACTCTTGCTGGTACTTTACAACTCAAAAGCTAAATAATCACATTGTAAATATTATTGTTAGTGCAATGCTGTGAATGGTGCATACAAAAAAAGCTTACCACTAGGTTACTAGAATCAAGTATATATCATACATGTATGAGGGGGGGGAACCCCCCAAAATCGAGGGGCCGGGGGTAGGGTCCCTAAAATTCGGGCAAAATTTGGAAAAATTCACGGTATTTTTGGTCGATCTGGGGGGGGGGGGGAGGGTCCCCAAAATTTGGCCGGAGAGGCCCCCCCAAAATTTTGACCCCGTTACATGTATGGTATACTTCGTGCTGAGTGTTTTAAATGACCCCAAGGTCATAAACATCTTAATGTCGAAAATTCGACCCCTTCAGGAACCCCTGTTGGGGGAACAATAGAGACGTCGTAGGGCGTCCACAACAGTCCAGACAAAAATAGACTTCAGATTCGTGTTAGGCTCAAATTACCCCAAAGATCATAAATTTCGAAAAATTTACCCATTTTCACCCCCAGGGGGTGAACCTTTGGATGAGAGTCGTCGAGGTTTACACGAGAGTCCCAGACAAAAAGGACCTCAGATTCGTGTTCGGGGGTCAAATTACTCGAACATAAAAATGTAAATTTCGAAAAATTTATTTATTTCGACCCCTTGGGAATACCCAATTTGTGGAGCAGTAGGGTTACACTAAAACTGATCCCACATCCGAAATTAGGGACCCAAATTAAGCCTAGAGAAAAGTTTTCATCCAAATTCCAGACCAATTTTTCCGTTTACAAGGGCCCCCTTGGCGTTTTTCAACTTACCGAATTATTTTTTGGGTTACGTGTCCCGGCCCCCATGAGAAGTCACCAAAGTGGGGGACAAGAGGACTTGTTTTGGGACCCCCCACCAACGCCTGGGACCAATCCACCCAGTAAATAACCCTCTAGAAAAACTTCATAGCAAGTCTTGCTAATATCAGAAAATACAAATCACGATCACGAAAACGAATACAATGTGTAGTACATGCACCCCTAATTCGCGGGGTCGGCAATCCCATAACTGACTAAAATACTGCTGGACAGTCACTCAAAATTTCTCAAGGTTTCCAGTGCTGGCAGATTTAAATGAAACTAGGTATTCACAAAGCAATTTTACCGAGATTCAGGAGAGTGTACATTGTCGTTGAGAAATAAATAACCGATCTCAGGAGTCAGAAAGTACATCTCTCAACATTTTGGTCTGCGTGGGTGCAAAATCATGCATGTAGACACTAAGAAATAATAATTAAAAGTATGATTGTCACTTGTCCAGATGTATCGACCTTATGATTATTAAACGAAAACATGAAGAAAACACATCAGGGAAAAGCTGACACGGATAAATTGACGACCGAGGTAATCATCATCGTGGCTAGACAGGAGTATCAGAAAAACTCCTCTACTTTTTGAGCGGTCGAACACCCTTCCGTCAGGGATTCTTTCATATACGCACAGTCTGCACTGAGCGAGAGTGAGTGAGCATGCATCATCTTCCGCATAGGAACACCCACTTAAGGGGGTAATTGCGTTTTTAGGTGTTTTTTTAAACTACCATAACTGCACTTAACCTCAACAAAAACTAGAGCGGTCTTTTTTTACATTTTTTTACACCTTCTAGCTTTAAAAAAACTATAATTAAAAGCAGATTATCTTTTGCAATTTTATTGCTGCTATCATTTGAATACACCCCATCAGCGGTTTTTTTGACTAATTTTTGCGCCACAGTTATGAAACTCAAGATCAGCCAACAACTACTAAACTTTTTGCAGTTATGCACTGACATAATATCCCCACCCGTTTTTTTGATATAGTTGATAAGTCGTTTCTACGTTGAGAAAATGACATTTTCGTGCAAAAATCACGTAATTTGACTTTTCTCTAAAATTTTCAAAAGCCCATAACACCGACTCTACAATTTATTTTTAGAAAAGGAAAAAAACGGGTGGGGATATTTTCCTAAAGATAATGTGGTTAAAGTTTCGAAGCCGTAGTCCGTTTTTAGCTTGAGTTCTGTGGGCGCAAAAATTACACTGAAATGTCAAAAACCACGAAAACGACATTACCCCCTTAAACTAAGGCTGGAAATTTAGTTTGCTGGAATTTTAGTTTAAACTAAATTTTCCTCCAGCACACTGGAATGTTTGGGAATGAACCGCAACGTCCCTTTACTCATAATTTTTCTTATTACTGACGAAGCTGATTTTTACATGATTCGATAGTCTAATGTCATATCTCAACCTCTATGATCCATTTTTTAAATTTTTGTGCATGGCCTGAGCTCTGACGCCAAACCTAAAGTCACTCAAATTTGGCGGGCCCAAAAAACGGCCATTTTTTCACATTTTGCCCTCGATTTTACAATTGAAAAGACAGGCTGTGTGAACACTTTTGCTAAAGTAAAAAGTACTAAGTAAAAAGTAAGTCTGTGTGAACCGGGCGTTAGTGGAAACTGGAAACAAGGGGTGTGCGAATACGGAATTTGATGCATTTTGGGCTGGAGGCAAATTTACTTTTACTTTACTTTTTTTTACAAAATTTCCAGCCTGAGTTTAAAGTGGTCGTTCCTATACGGAAGATGATGCATTGTCACTCACTTTCACTCAGTGCAGAGTGTGCGTATACGGAAGAATTACAGACCAACTTAGCATAGTCGTCAGAAATGGTACTTATTTAAAAAAAAGACAGTGCCATTTGACATTAAATTAATTTTCCAAACTGAGTTTAAAGTGGTGGTGCGGGTGCGCATACCGAGGAATAACCGGGATTCAGCTAGTTATGCTACAAATAGTCTTTACACACTTTCACATCATGATAGTTAATAAAAACCCGAAAACTCAGACAAACAGCAAACCACCGATTTGAGCTTCTTAACGTCGCTGGTGGCAAATCCGAAACTAAATTTAAACTTTCTTACCCTATCATCCGCTTTGCAAACCCATTAAGACACCGAAGTCACCTGAATGACCTGATGCATACTCATAACAGCCCATAATCATTCTTTTCACCAAATGCTGCTCCAACCGACCGTGAGGAATCTGAAAAACAGTGTGGTTCACAGAAGACTCGTATTCTTCAAAAGGATAGTAATTTTTCGTGCCTGCCAAATTACTTCTATTCACCTCCCTCACGAATATTTCATAGTACTTGCAAATTCCTCCCTAGTGACCTTTACTGTAATGTAAATACGGCTAGCTTCTGACACATGCATACAGACCAACACACACACACACACTCACTCAGTACCTTAAGGAGGGAGTAACTGTATAAGTGAAAATTTCAGGTTCTCCGATCCGCTTTAAATTTACACGTCACTTACATTCTTGAATTGGGTAGCCACCCTTAACTGACTATTTTAGTATTAATAAAAATAGTACCTTACTAATAACATGAGAGTAAATTTATTCACAAATTATCTAACTTATACCTGTTCAAAACTAAAGCAGAACTCGTTCTCTTAGGTTACATCACGCAAAAACAGGGGGCATAGTAACACTATAATTTTCTACCAGTGGTTTATACTGAGAATAATTCGAGTAATTAAAGTTTTCGTTGGTAATGACATTTGAGTCTTATTCCTTGATATTTCAGTTTCATTCCTTTCATTGTATTTTTAACAATATTGTGCCGACACGTAGTCAGCCGTTTACATCAATTGAGTACAGACTATTAAAGGTCACACAAAGGTCACTAGGGAGGAATTTGCAAGTACTTTCTATTATTAATGAGGGAGGTAAATGGAAGTATGTACTTTGGTAGGTACAAATAATACTTTTTCTATTAAAAAAAGTCCCAATCAAACTTTCATTCCTTCCGTCTGTTTAACTGCTAGGCAAACAAACTAGTTTGTGAATAAATAAACTAAAGAATAATATGAATCCAAAGCCAAACTTGAAAATACGATTGCCTGTCACAGTCCTAGTGTCTTAGGTATACGTTTAATTTGCCATTTAAAATTTTCTAGTTCTATGTGACTCCCAAAGGTATAGAGTTCAGTTCACTTAAAAGTTCAAAATATGTTCAGTTAATATTGTACCACTCAGTATATTTACTGAAACTAAGCAAGTTTAGACATTTTACACGAGGGCGCACTGCATGGAGTACGCCATGGCTTATAAGTATGAGGTCGATTATTGGAATGTTGGCAACAACCACCCCCCGAATTCGACCCATCGGGACAAGCCCATCTTCTTGGTGCTGAAAAATTTGCTTGAAAATTATGAAATTGCGCCAGATTGCTATAAAACGCATAAAAAATTAGTAAAAAGCAAAAAAGTTGCTAAAAATATCCGAATTTAGAAAAAATATTTTCGGCAAAAATTGGAAATGTTCGCGTTGTTGTCAATGCAAGCCCCCCTAAAATTTAGAAAAATCCGGGATTAGCCCCCCCTTAGACCAAGACCCCGGGTACATTGATGAGTACGACTCTTCTCATTGGTCAGCGCGGCAGATGCGTTGCACATCAGTTGCCAAAAAATACGTATAAATTGTACCGTTTCCAAATGGGTACCAGGTTCCAGAATGGCCAGACGGGACCGGTACTCAAATGGGATCCTTTTGCAAAGCCATCAGCGAATCAAATTGCAGCAGCCATTGGATCAGCCCACAACGTGCGATTACGGTAGCTTTCTTGTGGGCGGAGCCAAATCTGATTGGCTCATGGCTTTGTTAATCGTTCGCGTTTGGGAGCGTTCTTCTAACTTGGAAGTTGCCCATTTGCGTACGTTACAGGGCACATTGTGGTAGCTTGCAAGAACCGTTTGGGACCTCTTTCAGCCGGTAATGTGCAACGCTGCTAAGCTAACCAATGGGAAGAGTGGGTAATTCTTCCATATATGCACACACACACTGCACTGAGTGAGAGTAAGTGAGTATGCATCATCTTCCGTAGAGGAAAACCCAGTTTAAACTTGGAAATTTACTTTAAACTAAATTTGCCACCAGCCCATTACGAATCAGATTCCGTATACGCCCACCCCTTGTTTCCACTAAGTTTAAGGGGGTAATTGCGTTTTTAGGTGTTTTTTTGAAAAGTCGTAGCTCAGCGTTCACAAATTCGAATCACAAGCGGTCTTTTGCATTAAGTAGAACAATGACTTATCTAAATGTATGCCATGCATTGAAACTTTCTTCATACAACATTTTTTCTTTCATACAACATAATAAAGTTGAGTAAACTCTGCCTGTATATAAAATAGACAACGCACAGCCATAAAGCCTGTTTCACACGATGGGGAAAAACGTGGGGAATCCCCACGTGGGGCACCCCATGTGACACCCCAAGGGGTGCCCCGTGGGGCATCATGTGGCATCGTGTGACACCCCATGGGGTGCCCCGAGGGGCACCATGTGGCACCGTGTGGTGTCCCCCGGGGATTCCCCTGGGGAAACGTATTCACACGATGGGGCATGAACGCGCGGGAGTTTGAATTTTTAGGCGCGTAAACGGTGAAAATACTAAGTATTTACGAAGGTATTACATTGAATTTTGACATATGTGATATGTGCCTTGGGCATAAATTACGTGTAAGAATTTATAAAAGTTATTTAAATTTTGTAGCTTACTTAAATATAATTAATGAGCTACGTATTCGTAAAAGCCGTAATAGACTAACCAAATGTGAAAGAATTAACTCAAATGATTGAGTTTAAGCCCTAAAATTGTCCTTTAAGCATTTGTATAAAGTCACGTGATCATCAACAGTGCTTACTAATTGGCTGTCGCATGTGGTGCCACATGGAAAAACGCACGGCGAGCGATACGGATTTTCCCCACGTGGGGCACCCCATGGGGTGTCACACGATGCCACATGGTGCCCCTCGGGGCACCCCATGGGGTGTCACACGATGCCACATGGTGCCCCTCGGGGCACCACGAGGGGCATCATGTGGCACCAAGTGGCACCCCATGGGGTGCCCCAAGGGGCACCCCACGCGTTTTCTCCATCGTGTGAAACAGGCTTAAAAGATGCGCGGAAAACAGTTTAGCACATTTAGCATATTAAAAAATTAAGTAGAATCATCGACTACGGTTAAATGCGAAACAAAGCAAAGCATTGATCCGAATTTGATGCCTTTTGCAAATGGAATCATAAACTCGACCCTTACCAGGTATGATGGGTTGAGCAGTGGGTCGATATCCACGATAGTCGATGAGAGCCATGCCCAGAACCTACAACTCTCCGGATCCAGACTAGGCTTTCAGTCCGCTTGCAAGCCCACACTCTGAAACAAAATCAAATAAATATGCTACTGATTCTAGTGATGTGTATAATATGCTAATAATTAATTATTTGCCCCAGCATTTGGTAATGGCTCACGAAGCTAGCCATGAGCTCATAAACAGTGCTCGCGAAAACACCATAATTTTCGGACTACATATTGAATTCGCTTTATTTTTTTTCGGCCTCATGACTATTAGGCATTATTAAGATAGGCATTACACTAACGTTTTATATAGCTTCTTTCTCTGTTTCAGTCCTTTTAACATGGGAAGACATTCCTCTAGCATCCCACATCACTCCCAGTACATAAAAAGAAAACGGACGGGTAATAATATACACTACGTACATTTATTAAGTGCATTTAGGAGTTTAGACTTAGTTTACTTTAAAAATTTAAAAGTAATATATTTAATATAAATTCACGACTTTAAGGACTGGTCTCGGTCTCGGTGGTCCCCTTTTTGTGGGCTAGATTTCGTGTTCTCAGTCTCGGTTGCATAACCGAGACTTGCCACTCCTGACTTACATTCTGAGTAACTAACAACTTGCGTGGTTTAACAATAGTAGATGTTTAGCAATATTGAACAAGACGATGTTTCAAACCCTTGGTCAGTGCGTAATATTGGAAAAATCACCACTCAGAATTAAAACAGTTAATATTAAGTGTTACTTCACTCCTAGTACTGAGATTATGAATGAGTCGCCACATAATCACAAGTACCGGAGTGAAGCGCCACTAAAGATACTGCGATTAAACTCAACGACACACTAAATTCATCATCGTGGCCAAATAAGAAAATTAAAAGTTATATTGTTGTGTATAAATATAGAAAATTTATATATTGGGGACCTAACCTTGGGGAGAGAGTAGCCAAGGGGTGCCATAGAGGGATTCCGCGGGGAAGGTGAGGGACGGGGGTGGTGGCCGGTGGGTCTACGTGAAGGCATGTGTAAGAATCACCTCTAACAATAACATGCTCATCAAACAGCCGTATATTATGTTGGTAAATTTCCCGCTTCGCACGGCGGCTTTATAAGTTGCCCATGACTAATCACACTACAAAGAAACAAGTTCTTCTGCTGAGTGAGAAGTGGTTACATTGTGAGGCCAGAGTGTCAATATTCCTCAGAAAATATTAAACGCGGCCATTACTTGTTAACAAAATGATTTTTAAATTCCAATTTCCAGTCACATTTGCTGCTGAGTAGCTCCAAAGCCGAGTGAGTTGTTGTGTACCGCTGAGTTGCTGGTAAAATACAGAAAAAATTTAAAATAAAAACTGATGAAACAGTAAAAAATTATAATTAGGCTAACTTTAGAAAAAAGCAATGCCTCACCGAGATTTGAACTCGGATCACTGGATTGAGAGTCTAGAGTGCTGACCACCAGGGGTTTTTTTTATCCACGAGTGGGTCCAGACTCAAGATCTCTTTACTGGACCCAGCAAAAATTAACCTGACCCAACGTGGACACATTGTCGATTTTGAATAAAAAACCCTGCTGACCACTACACCATGAGGTCTTGGACACACACTTTTAACTTTGAATAATGCACGTTGTCAATTGACATGCACGTAGCAACATATTTCATCTAACGTAACAAATCGTTGTACCTACGTTGCTTCGTCGAAAACGTGAAAAATGTTGAGTGATAATTCCCTACGCGTAAGTATTACGTAAAATAACCGAATCGGAACTTTAATGATAACAAATAACAAATTTGGAAAAACTTCTTTCCAGTCCGGTTGGCTCAGATGGTAGATCATCTGGAATCTACTGAGCATCTGATGTCAGTCAGACGATTGGTGGTTCGAATCACCCCGGACTCACTGTTTTGATTTCGCAAAGTTCCGCTTTCTGCCTTTCGAAGTTGCCGTTGCCCAGTGAAAACGACCTACCTACCTACCCCGCCAGTGAAATTTAACGTAGGAAAGTCGACCGACCTAGCCGAAATTACATAGAAACTCGAGAATCTGAATATAGTATATACGCGGCCCGGCCCCTGAAGTGGCCGCGTAAAAACTTTAAAGCGGTGAACGAACACCATACATGTACACGGGATTTTAGTCGGGAGGGGCGCTTCTTCCTAATTTTTCGAAATTTTAGGGGTCTTCTTCCGATTCCAACATTCAAACCCTTGGTCAGTGTGTGATATTGGAAAACCCGCCACTCAGAGGTAAAAGAGTTAATATAAGTGTTACTTCACCCGTAGTATTGACATCATGACTGAGTCAACACATAATGCCAACATCACGGGTGAAGCGCCACTAATAATACTCTGACTAAAATCAACGATAACTAAATTCATCATCGTGGCCAAATAAGAAAATTAAAAGTTATCTTATATTGTTGTATATAAATATAGAACATTTATATATTGGGGACCTGACCCCGGGGAGAGAGAGTACCCAAGGGGGGTTATAGAGGGGGTCTATGTGGGGTAGCATGTATAGCATTTATGCTTATATATTGGGGACCTAACCTTGGGGCGAGAGTAGCCAAGGGGTGTCACAGAGGGGCTCAGCGGGGACGGTGAGGGACGGGGGTGGTGGCCGGTGGGTCTATGTGGGGTAGCATGTATAACAATCAGTATTACAATAATATGCTGATCAAACAGCCGGATATTGTGTTGGTAATTTTCCCGCTTCGCACGGCGGCTTTATAAGTTGCCCATAACTAATCACACTACAAAGAAACAAGTTCTTCTGCTGAGTGAGAAGTGGTTACATTGTGAGGCCAGTGTCAATATTCCTCAGAAAATATTAAACGCGGCCATTACTTGTTAACAAAATGATTTTTAAATTCCAATTTCCGGTCACATTTGCTGCTGAGTAGCTCCAAAGCCTTGCTGGTGAAATACAGAAAAATTTTAAAATAAAAACTGATGAAACAGTAAAAAAATTATAATTAGGCTAACTTTAGAAAAAAGCAATGCCTCACCGAGATTTGAACTCGGATCACTGGATAGAGAGTCTAGAGTGCTGACCACCAGGGCTTTTTTTTTATCCACGAGTGGGTCCAGACTCAAGATCTCTTAACTGGACCCAGCAAAAATTAACCTGACCCAACGTGGACACAGTCGATTTTGAATAAAAAACCCTGCTGACCACTACACCATGAGGTCTTGGACACACACTTTTAACTTTGAATAATGCACGTTGTCAATTGACATGCACATAGCAACATATTTCATCTAACGTAAAAAATCGTTGTACCTACGTTGCTTCGTCGAAAACGTGAAAAATGTTGAGTGATAATTACCTACGCGTAAGTATTACGTAAAATAACCGAATCGGAACTTTAATGATAACAAATAATAAATTTGGAAAAACTTCTTTCCAGTCCGGTTGGCTCAGATGCTAGATCATCTGGAATCTACTGAGCATCTGATGTCAGTCAGACGATTGGTGGTTCAAATCACCCCGGACTCACTGTTTTGATTTCGCAAAGTTCCGCTTTCTGCCTTTCGAAGTTGCCGTTGCCCAGTGAAAACGACCTACCTACCTACCCCGCCAGTGAAATTTAACGTAGGAAAGTCGACCTAGCCGAAATTACATAGAAACTCGAGAATCTGAATATAGTATATACGCGGCCCGGCCCCTGAAGTGGCCGCGTAAAAACTTTAAAGCGGTGAACGAACACCATACATGTACACGGGATTTTAGTCGGGAGGGGCGCTTCTTCCTAATTTTTCGAAATTTTAGGGGTCTTCTTCAGATTCCAACATTCAAACCCTTGGTCAGTGTGTGATATTGGAAAACCCGCCACTCAGAGGTAAAAGAGTTAATATAAGTGTTACTTCACCCGTAGTATTGACATCATGACTGAGTCAACACATAATGCCAGCATCACGGGTAAAGCGCCACTAAAAATACTCTGACTAAAATCAACGATAACTAAATTCATCATCGTGGCCAAATAAGAAAATTAAAAGTTATCTTATATTGTTGTATATATATAAATATAGAACATTTATATATTTCGGACCTGACCCCGGGGAGAGAGAGTACCCAAGGGGGGTTATAGAGGGGGTCTATGTGGGGTAGCATGTATAGCATTTATGCTTATATACTAGTAAGGAAAAATGCCCTTATCGGGCGGCTCCTTGGGTAGAATAAATAGGTTACTGTCTGTCTAAAGCGAAAAAATACTTAGGCTGAGCTTGTAAAAGCATTGGTACAAGACTTTATTAACGAGAATATGCAATTCGTGTGAGCTCGTCAAAGTGGGTGGACTAGGTACCCCTGTTGAGAATAGGAATATGATCTTCGTAGGGCAGACACTGTTTTCCGCACCCTAGTCGCGCGACCTTCAGCTAAATTATATCATGTGCTAATGTAACATAGAGGCTTTTTTACACTAACTCAACATTGGCAAAAACGTTAGAGTAGGGCACTCATAATAATTTTAGCTGAAATGTCGACTGTTGGCTGAACGGCTGCAATAATTCGGGGGTGTGAAACAATCGGTCAGGGATTGCTAAGGTTCTCCGCTGATAAGGATGCTGAAAACCCTACCTCGCACCAATGTATTTTGCACGCCATAAATGGGTCAATTTAGGTCGCAGTTTCTTGTAAGCTCTTGTTTTTAGATTATGGACTCTCAGATTATGGATTTGTTCCTACAGTAGCTTACACACATCTAACACAATATGCATAATTTAACTATGATCACATGAAGTAAGTCGAATGAAGTAAGATGCTTACTAAGTACATGTACATATATTTCGATCAAACGATCAGTGTTATCTCACAGAACCTTTTTATCAAGCATATATACTTTACAACAATAATAATTAATAATAAGAAAATACAGTTGAAACAAACCCAGAACGGGCTGTAAGTTCGCGCGAATAGGGTGCGGAAAACAGTGTCTGCCCTACGAAGATCACATTCCTATTCTCAACAGGGATACCTAGTCCACCTACTTTGACGAGCTCACACGAATTGCATATTCTCGTTAATAAAGTCTTGTACCAATGCTTTTACAAGCTCAGCCTAAGTATTTTTCCGCTTTAGACAGACAATAACCTATTCTACCCAAGGAGCCGCCCGACAAGGGCATTTTTCCTTACTAGTCCACTCTCTTTTTCCGCTGTAGGGGACACGAAGCACAGAGCATAGCTATCACTACATATAGCTATGACGGCTTCACTGCCTGAAGCGGACCAATGTAGTATGTACGTAAGTGTACATGTGTACATGTATATACAATATACATGTACATATACCTATGCAAAATTTGACTCCTTGGATTCATGTTCGGGGGGTGTTGGAATCCAGGGAGGTTCTAGACAAAAACAAACCAAGGATTCGCAATCAGGGACATCAAAATTCAAGTTTCGAAAGTTTTACCCCTTGCACACCTGTCAGGGGTGGGGGTACCCTGAGGGAGGTGGTGGGGTCGCAGGGGAGTCAACGAGCGTCATAGACAAAAATAGACCTCAGATTCGTGTTCAGGGAGTCAAATTACACCTATGAACATCAAAATCCGAATTTTCAAAACTTGACACCTTGGATCCGTTGTGGGGGGGTACCCTAGCTAGGAGGGGGTCGTAGGAGAGGTTACTAGAGTCGCAGACAAAAATAAACCTCGGATTCGTGTTCAGAGGGTCAAATTACCCCAATGGACATCAAAATTTCAAACTCGAAAAAATTGACTCGTTTTGACCCCTACGTGGCACCCTGGGGGCCATGGGTGTCCAGCGCGGGTATAGGCAAAAATAAATCCCAGATTTGTGTTCAGGACATCAAACTACCCCTAGAGACAAATTTTTGAGAATAAACTCGAAAAAAATTTTTGACCCCAAAAGTGCACGAGGGTCCCGCGTCCCCTTTGGGAACACCCTGGGGGGGCAATCGGTGGGGCAATGGGTATTAATATGTTCACAAGTTCACAATCCATATTATACGAAAAAACTTGAACTATCATGCAAAATAAACAGCAAACCTAATTATTCTACTGTGAAGTTACGTACGCGCATACATGACACAGCCAACAGGGGGGGGGGGGTACCGTCTCGGGGACTATTCAACATCTGAGCAAGAAAGTGATAATACAATAAAGGTGTCGCTCGGACGAACTACCGGCGAGAAAAGTTCTGGGAAAAAAAAGAGCGAAAGTCCGTGAATTTTGGGGGGTCCCGGGGGTATCTCAGAAAATACTTGACCGATCCGGCTGAAATTTTGCCAGCACTTAGGTATTGCCAAGGGGTGTACACACACAGAATTTCGTGTAAAAAGCTCTTCTATATTTTGAGCTACAAAAAGTTCGCTATCGCGCCAACCCTGATTGGGGACCTAACCTTGGGGAGAGAGTAGCCAAGGGGTGTCATTTTTCGAAATTTTAGGGGTCTTCTTCCGACATTCAAACCCTTGGTCAGTGTGTGATATTGGAAAACCCGCCACTCAGAATTAAAAGAGTTAATATAAGTGTTACTTCACCCGTAGTATTGACATCATGACTGAGTCGCCACATAATGCCAACATCACGGGTAAAGCGCCACTAAAAATACTCTGACTAAAATCAACGATAACTAAATTCATCATCGTGGCCATTATCTTATATTGTTGTATATAAATATAGAACATTTATATATTGGGGACCTGACCCCGGGGAGAGAGAGTACCAAAGGGGGGTTATAGAGGGGGTCTATGTGGGGTAGCATGTATAGCATTTATGCTTATATATTGGGGACCTAACCTTGGGGAGAGAGTAGCCAAGGGGTGTCACAGAGGGGCTCAGCGGGGACGGTGAGGGACGGGGGTAGTAGCCGGTGGGTCTATGTGGGGTAGCGTAGCATGTATAACAATCAGCTCTTACAATAATTTTCCCACTGCGACACTGCTTCGCATGGCGGCTTTATAAGTTGCCCATGACTAATCACACTGCAAAGAAAAAACAATAAAGCGGTGAACGAGCACCATACATGTACACGGGATTTCAGTCGGGAGGGGCGCTTCCTAATTTTTCGAAATTTCAGGGGTCTTCTGCCGGCATTCAAACCCTTGGTCAGTGTGTGATATTGGAAAACCCGCCACTCAGAGGTAAAAGAGTTAATATAAGTGTTACTTCACCAGTACTTCAGACAGTACGTAAAGACGTAATAGCCCTGCCTCTGTAGTGTTAGTGGTTATTATGGTATTTTTTGATAAATATACTATCAAGGATCAATCGAGCATTATTAATCACGTACTACAATAGCGTCAACAATTGTGTCTCGACTCCGCTTAATGTTGTACCAGTCCAATGTTGTCGTGCAGATAGATACATTCTTTTAGAAGCTGTGAATATATAGTATATACTTCTATTATTATAAAAATGCCCTTTCACCAAGGGCAGCAGTGTGGGTAGAATAGGAAAGTTGGCTGATCTACAGCGGAAAAATGCTAATAAGCTTGTCAAATAACTGGGACAAGTTTTGCAGCCGAATAGGGAAACTCAGCTTGCTAAATGAAGCGGACAAGAGTTGCGTCAGAATAGCAGTCGCCCTATCTGCACCCTATTAGCGCGAATAATTAGGAAAAACATTTTCGACACTTACCAGCACTTATATAAGTCAGGTGTAGAGATTATAAAGTTATACTCTGCAGATATATACAGGTACCTATTTCATTTAAATTTCTCCATGCGCAATCTATTTTTGTTTTGTATATAGACATCTTTCCTAAAAATTACAAATGAGTATATAATGGCGTATTTCAACTTATATTATTATATAGACATTAACGACTAATATTCAATACGAATCATAAAATGTTATAATACAACCGTATAACTCTAGTTAATATATATACCTGTAGAATTTATATAAGCTTAAACTACATTTACATACGTAACAATAAAAATGAATGGCGATCGATTGATTAATATATTATGGATGAACCTGGAGTCTGGACATATTGCCTAGAAAATAACATCAAGAACCAATGAAGTACACGGCACTTTTCCGGCAACAGGCAGCTGATGATAATGGCTGATTAATTCGCGCGATTAGGGTGCAGAAAGCACTAACGTGTCGCAGGGCGACTGCTATTCTGACGCAACTCTTGTCCATCTCATTTAGCAAGCTGAGTTTCCCTATTCGGCTGCAAAACTTGTCCCGGTTATTTGACAAGCTTATTAGCATTTTTCCGCTGTAGATCAGCCAACTTTCCTATTCTACCCACACTGCTGCCCTTGGTGAAAGGGCATTTTCATAATAATCCTATTCCTTGTTCCGCTGCAGCAATTTTACTTAACGACAGGAAAGTTGACACTTGGATTGTATATTGTATGATTACATTCTGAAAAGCGATAGTCGCGCATGCGTATGCTGCACTACCTACTTATTTTTACAAAGCCACTAACAGTACACAATTGGCCTGTTCGTATTTGACATTATTTTGGGTTAGTAATTAATATATACATTAATTTTGGTCAAAGTGACGTTATATTCGTGTTCGGCAACTCAAATTAACCCTTTTCACGGTTTTTCAAAAAAATTTAAAATATTCAAAATTTGGTCAAATTGACCATTCTGGCACTTTGCCAGTGCTACGAAAGTTGACCAGTGCACACCACGCGTACATATCAAACAATATCAACTGACACCCCCGCGACTATGTATTAAGATGCACCAGAAATACAGAACGAGAGGTTATCCATAAACGCGTTATACATTGAGAAAATCATGAAATATTAACTTTTCAACGGTATCACAGGGGGTGCACCAGTTCTGGCTACTACGTAAACCTGACAAAAAATCCAGTGCCACGCTGCAATGCACAATGTATGGGTTAATATTCGATTACAAGACGACAGGTCTCCATCTATTACCGTTTTGGCTACACTGCCTACATATTTACTGTCTAGTACACACAACCGTAGTTGACCACTGAGCACTATTTTGGATGAAAACAATAGTTTTTCGTCAAAATAACGTTATATTCCCGTTCAACACCTCAAATTAACCTTTTCCACAGTTTTTCAACAAAAATGACAAAATTCGAAAATTTGGTCAAATTGACCATTTTGGCACTTTGCCAGGGTTGCCAAATTGGAACAGCGCACATGAGGCGGACCAAACAATATCTACGGACACCCCTGCGCCTGTATATTAAGATGCAATAGAAATACAGAACGAGCGGTTATCGATACAAGCGTTATACATTGACAAAGTCATGAAAAACCATGTTTCCAAGGGTGTCAGAGGGGGTGTCAGAGGGGGGTGCACAAGTTCTGGCTACTAGGTAAATCTGACAGCAAAACTAATATCACGCTGCAATGCACAGTATATGGGTTTATATTCGCATACAACACGACAGGCCTCCATCTATAACGGTTTTGGCTGTACTGCCCTTGGGTAGCCTAACCCCCTAATACACGTAAAATACCTTCAGGACCCCCTCCCTAGGCCTACAGTGACACGATCGACTCCAAAAGGGGAGACGCACTACAACCCTACTACACTACCATGCCTACAAGAGATCAGACTTCGGATGTTTGCGTGACTTCTCAAAAGCTGGCGCCATTGAATTTTTGACTTTGCCATTTTTCGAGGCCCAAAAAAGGGCTTTTCCCAATCCTAGCAGAGCCAAAACGGCAAAAGCTTAGAATGAAATCTTTATGATGACACTATTGCCGACCAAAACAAATGTAAAAAACACAAAAAAGAGCCTTGACAAGAAGGATTTCTTGAGTTATGGCGCCGGGAAAAAAAAAGACGGAAAAATCCGAATTTGCGGAAGGCGATTTTTCATATCTCGGGTAATACCCAACCGATTTGCCTGAAATTTGGCCAGCATGTAGCCCTCCACCAGGCACGTGCACACACCAAATTAAAACCAGTTTGCTTGCATAATTTTTTAGTTAATAAAAAAATTAGTTTTGAAATTCTGCAATGTGGAGTGTCGTTCCTATTCTAGGGTTAGGCGCTATCGCGCCTACCCTGATTATAAATACATTAAACCACATAAAGACGTGTTTTTCACGCTTTACTACAACTGTAACTACGAAGATGTTTCTCCTTACTTTATCTGCCTGCTGTGCCTCAGTCACTACTCACGCCTCAGTCACTACTCACTCCCTTACTTTAGCCAGTCCGGTCTGCTGGGATCTCCCACAATGTCGTACAATGGCTCCAGTTCTTCACGTATTTTCAAAATAGGCTGCACCTGTAACGTCAATCGATCCCAGTTTGCACATTATCATCTCTTTCTTCTTTGCATCTACACCAATGTTCACAAAATTATTTCTTTCACTAGTCCGAGTCCAAAGTTAAGCAAGTAAATACTCACGAAAACTCTGCACCTCTCACCACGCTAAAGTAACGGACAGTTAGTAGATACACGATTATTTCGACGAAATTATATAACCAAAAACGATCTCCACGACAAAATACCATTAACATTACTACTTACAAGAGTACAGTACGAAGTCGCTTCACAAAAACTCACATGGAAAATTTTTTATCAATATTAAATGACTTCATACTGTGCATCTGGTCAATCTAGTCTAAACTAGACGCACTAGACTTGTAGTATAGTTTATTATCATATTATCATAAATAATTATATTTACAAGTCTGGTGCGTCTAGTTTAGATTATTTCACCAGAGCCGATTCTTTCAGATTAACGCCATTTAACATTTTGAAAAACTTAATTTCCAAAAAATTCATTCGAATAGCAACTGTCTTCAGATTTGATACACATTAAAGGCCGGTTCACACGAGGCAATTTGCAGGCGATTTTCAAGCAACCAACCACCAGGCAACTCCCAAGCAACGCACGTTGCTTGAAAATCGCCTCGTGTGAACGTGCAGGCAATTTCCAGGCAACCAACATTTTTCAGTGGCGACGTGCGCGACTTTTTTAGGCAACGTGCAGGCAACAGCCAATCGTTTTTAGCAATAAAACGAGCGCCAGTTTGAAATTTACGCGCACTGAAATGTAATTGGCTATTGCCTGCAGGTTGCCTGGTGATCGGTTGCTTGAAAATAGCCTCGTATGAGCGTATTTTCCCAAGCAATTTCCAGGCAACGGGCGTTGCTTGTAGATTGCCCGGAAATCGCGTTGCCTGCGCGTTGACTCGTGTGAACCGGCCTTAAGGTGGTAGTTGCGTTTTCGAGGTTTTTGTGATTTCTATGTAAACTTTGCGCCCACAGAACTCAAGCTACAAATGAAGCCTGAGCATGAATTTTTGACACATTACTGTAAAGGTCAAAATCCCCAGGCATGTCTCTCACTTTCTCGAAATTTTACCTGTGGACATTTTTAAAGGGCTTTAATTACAAGAAAATATGTTAAATTTACGGTGCCTTTATTTTGAAGCTATTTTCTCAGTAAATTGACTAGTTATTAAAAAAGTGGGGGAGATGCCTGGGGATTTTAAACTTGTCAAAAACCTTACCAGCTTTCAGCCCCAACAGATAATCGTAGGATTCAGTGCTGTGGCGCATACTTTTTGTAAAAAATCCTAATATTTTGGAAAGGACCTTTCTTTAGCCGTGTGTAGTTAAAAGAATATCAAAGGTTAAGTTTTAATGCATGGCATACATTGAGGCAAGATATTGTTCTACTTAATGCAAAAGACCGCTTGTGATTTGAATTTCTAAACGCTGAGCTATGGCTTTCCAAAAAAACACCTAAAAACGCAATTACCCCCTTAAGTGGTACGTAAAATCAGCCCCAATTAACGCCAATTTTCATGTATCATAAGTTTGTTTACACCTTGTAAAGCGCACAGATGAAATATTTATAAAAAATTGCTGAAAGATATCAAACAGTGATTCGGCGTTAATGAAAAATTGATCAAAAAATGGAAAATAATTATCTCCGGCTGGGCTCGATCCAGCGACCTGTTGGCTATTGAACCAATGTGCTAGACCACTGCGCTACGGAGACCACAATAACAGTAAGTTTAATTGCGCTTAAATAACTTACGTAATAATGTTCTAACACTGTGGACCAGGGCCAAAAATTTTAAAATTTTCCACGAACGAGTTTCGTTTAAATTTTGAAATTATATGAATAAGGGTTACTGTGCCATTATATTGGTCAGATTGAATCTGAATTATTATATTTATCATTTTGCTTAGGATAGTTTATATCCTATTAATTATTATCATATCATAAATAATAACATATCTGACCATCAACATTTCTGTGAGTTCTCATCCTTCACAGTGAGCCCCGTGTTTCCGGCAGCCACTGCCTCTTCAATGGCTGTGTTCAGTGTCTCAGCCAACTTCTGTAGCTCTGCGTCCACTTCTATTGCTTCCAGTCTGAAACAGCAATCTTGACAGTCAGGCTTTGCTGGTTAAATTGTAAACAAGGGCCAACTTTGGGTGTCCTTAAGGACAGTTTACACTACCAAACCTGCACCAAACTTCCACCAAACCAAACCTCTACCAAACTCAGGTTTGGTGAAAGTTTGGTGGAAATTTGGTAGTGAGAATATGCACCAAACCTCCACCAAACCCCACCAAACCTCCACCAAACTGCTGCTGCAGGTTTGGTGGACCACCAAACTTGGTTTGGTGGTTCGACCAAACATCCAATCAGAATGCAGTAAAAAATAACGTAACACTCATTATTAGGGCTAAATTGTGTTGTTTATATATAACATCTTCCCACGCTGCGTAGCCGTTTTTATTATTTTTGTTCCATACAGCTTTATATTCAGTGTGATTATAGATTATTTTATCTGCACAATATAGATAATGTCTGATAATCAGTGGACTAGGGATGGAAGTCTCGGTTTTTTCCGAGACCGAGACTGCAAATCCGAGACCGCAAAAACCAATCACTGACTAACTTAATCAGCCTTCTAGAATTCCACCCACTCATCATTTTGTCAACAAAATCAAACATACAAGTGTAAAATTGTACCCATTTATAATTGTGTGGCCATTTTTGACGGGTACACGGGTAGGTCCATAGTGGTGGGTAAATAGGTTTTGGCACCATGTATGGCTATTCGTTCATTTTTGGCTATTCATTAACTTCGGACACCTGTTTAATTACTGGCGCCAATACCAAGAACAATTAACAAGAAATACTACCTCTAAACCTTTAAACGTAATGGAAACAAGGGGGTGTGCGTATACGGAATTTGATGCATTTCTGGCTGGACGCAAATCTACTTTAAACCAAATTACCAGCCTGAGTTTAAACTGGGTGTTCCTATACGGAAGATGATGCATACTCACTCACTCTCACTCAGTGCAGAGTGTGCGTATACGGAAGAATTACCGCTTAGGGCCAAAATTTAGGGAAAATAGTTCAGATATTATAACAATACCCACTTTCTGCTATAAAATACACCCGAGTACTTCTTTTGACTTCAATTTTGATCCACGCATGCCGAGACCCTCTTTCATCCTGTTTCCTTCGGCGGTACCCCACTCCCTAAATACCCTGGGACTAAATTTTAGTTGGAGACTTCCCCCCTCATCTTCCAAACTACAGTATTGTACGTAGAAAAGTTCTCTGTTCTTTTTTTGACAGATTTAAAAACCGAGACTTTTTGACTACCGAAACCGAGACTAGCTTGTTTCGGGTTTTAACCGAGCAAACGGACATTGCTTTTTCGCCGCTGTTTTTGAATCATATGTGTAAGCAAACAGTCTAGTGATGCAAACTGAAACAATTTGATTTTTTAAATTAGCACCGAACCAGAGTGACCAAAAGACTGTCACATGGATGGACTATGTAGGAACTTTCATTTACTAAGGGCAATAGTACCAGGTTAGGAGCGCACAAATTTAGTAGTGTGACTGATAAACGTTCTTCTACGCTGGGTAGCCGCAAATATGTCTATTCTCGCTCTCAAAAATGTTTTTAAAATGGGGGGCAACCATCCACCTGATTAAAAATTTTGGGACAAATATAGAATTTAAATAGTAGAATAGTAGTATAATCATCCAAAAATGTCGGCAGAATCAGTGCTGCTGCAATCGCTTTGAGAGACAATGAAATTGAGCATTGACACATGATTCAGTTTTAAATCTGTCGTTGGCGCAATCACCCGCGCTGAAATCTGATTGGTTGTTTGGTGCAAATTTGGTGGAAGTTTGGTACGGCAGGTTCGGTGTGAATTTGGTAGTCAGAATACAAGGTTTGGTGCGAATTTGCACCAAACGTGGAGTTTGGTGGAAGTTTGGTTTGATGGAAGTTTGGTGCGGGTTTGGTAGTGTAAACTGGCCTTAACTTCTTCCAAAAAATTTTTGAAGAAATCCTACAAAAAATTCAAAATAATGTTTGCCACAGCATTAGACTTATTTTTTATTAACTTAACTAACTAGCGTAGAATTACCGTAACTCGACATCGAATAAAACTGCCAGTTAGCATGTAGTCAATAATAGCCACAAAAAATTATTACAAATATTACTCAAGTGAAAAAATGTCAGGCTGCTGCAAGTGATTAGTGTCTTACAACAATTATATTGGTGTGCGATCCTACTCTATTTTGTACGCAGACTGAATGTTTACAGAAAGTCTAACACAACAAAGGTGACAACATATAGTCATAACTCTACCTTGTCAAAGGATGAGCAAAACGCCGATAACTTCGAATAAATCTGAAAAATTAAAGAAAAGCAAATATACATATAACAGCTTCAGTAAATGAACAACAAAATAATTAAATCGAGTAAAGCCCACAATAATGGCATTAAAACTTGCAGTTGCTAACAAACGCAAATAGACGCAGTTGTGCAAAGCCTTGCCCTTCACCAAGTCGACTACGCTACAGTAATTCATTATCGTCGACAAGTAGCTACTTTCTAGACAACTAGTAAAAGTATCTATTAAACTTACTCAGAGTATTTAATTGAAAATCTGACTCAATCTAATTAATTTCAGACCCTTCACAATCTGTGAATGCACTATACCTTGAAAAAACTTCCAAAGTCAGGTCCGAATTTTGAGGGGTCATTCCCCCCATCCCCCCCCCCTCAACTACACGTATGATGTATACGTTTATCTACACGCTAGATCTACTCAGTGATGACACACACTAAATACATAACTTACACAAATTATAAAACATGACATTACAAACATCAGCACAAATCACTAACAAATGCATAAAATTATAATTATTAAAGCCCCCCTTATCAATTTCTTGTTCAATTTTACCTAAGTAAACATGAGAACCGTACCAAAGGCCGCACAAACGAACCAGTAAAACTCAATATGAAAGGAATCGGCAAGGACCCCACACTAACCGGAAGTGTTTATTGCCCATAATTACTACACATTACTGTATAGATCCGACCGTGTGAATATTAACGCGCTCTTTTGTTTAACTTCGCAACTAGGAAACTGTATTATGGGCCCTTAGGTCACAGTATTGTTTCATTATATTTGAGCCTTTAGATCACCGCATTATTTTATATTTTAAATAAAAATATATGTTAATTTAATTAATTATATATATATTAATTATTCTTATTAATTATTAATTATTTAATTATATATATATATATATATATATATTATATAAGTATAAGTAATAATTTATTTTAATTTTTAATTAAAATATATGTTAAAAAATTACTATTTCAATTTTTTACATTATATTTTAATATTTTAATAAATTACCAGTTGTTTTTACCAGAGATGCACGGGGGGAATCGGTGAGGGGGGGGCGGTGCCCGCCAGGCGCCAACTGGCGGAAGCGGGGGTGGTCCCTAGTTTTGGCCAATTTTCGGCGACAGCCGAAAATTTTTCACAATTTTTCGATTTTCAACTAATTTTTGAGGTACTTTTTTGGCCGCAGGCGACAAAGTTTTCCAATTTTTCGATTTTTTACGTATTTTTGGGGCACTTTTCTGGCCATCAGAGGGGGGTGGGGGGTCGAGGGCGGGTGCTAGATGTCTGACGGGGGGGGG
>JASANF010014470.1:0-10254 GCA_030248245.1 Trissonchulus sp. WLG1_4 | reverse complement strand
TTGTGTGCATTCTGTGCAACTGTGCATTCTTAAAACTACCGTAATTTCTCATTCACTAAACTCAGGGTGAACTTGGGCTTTCTTCTGCTCCCAAAAAACATGATTACCAATACCCCAAAATGTTTGAAAATGAGTCCATGATACATATTATGAAATGACAAATCACAATAATACCAAACACGGCAACAATTACTAATTAACTTATTATAACATAACAAAACTGAGGGTCTGAAATTGCTCTTTTCACGCCTACGATCCTGCTCAAATTCGACTAAACTTCGCAATCTAACTTCAAATAACTTCTTCTATATTACTCCGAATAACTTCAAACTTTCCATAAATCTATTCACTACTTTTTGCTCTACAATTCCGTATATTTCATGTTCCACAAAATTAAAAAATTACTTGATTATAAACCGCTAACCTTCGCTAATTACTGCCTTTTTCCTGTCGCTAATCCCTAGTAGCGACAGGATTTTTACATTTGTTTTGCCCTACGTAGAATACACGTCTGCGCTGTATTTTCTGTAGCAAATTTGTGTGCGTGTGTATATGTAATTTTACCCTCATGTGTGTGCCTAGTCGCCACGCAGCCAGCCAGCCAGCTTCGTCTTGTTGCTGCCAGCTAGGTTACTGTAGGGCCAAAATGGCCAGATAGGCGTTTTTATTGTTTTCAAGTCCCTAAACAGAAATTTTTCGTAACTGAAACTTCAATTATCGGAAACCAGATAATAAATAATGAAATAACTTCCAGAAATTATTTTAAAATAAGCATCAAAGAAGGAGCAATAGTCGTCCCTAAAAGTAAGCACCTTGACAATGATCTCAAAGGTAATCAAAGACAACAATCAAATTCCCAATCAAACTATTGTAGTATTAGTTTGGCATCAACAGTTTTTATTGGTACTTAATTGGTCGAGTAAGCGTTTATCACAACAACTGCTTAGCAAACTACCTGTTAACTTTTACTGTAAACGGAACCTGAATCAAATTATATATACAGGCTATTGCCCGGTGCAAACATTGTCCGTAACAGTCTCATTTGATCTATAAGCTCAAATTTTATGTAGTTTCCGTGCAAAACTTTGGAAAGCAAGTCTGTTGTGTGTGAGCTAGACTGGACCTGGAGACGCCAACTGCTGCAAACAAGAGTGTATTTACAACTTCTGTACTGACATACAGACACAACTACGGACAGGTATAAACCTAGCTGGGGCTTTCTAGACTATGGTGTAAATTTATAATCCATTGATGCATTGTACTTCTTCTTTCATAAACATCCTGATCGCTACACACAACAGGCACCGACCGATCAGATCCTTTTTGCTAAAACCCTGTGGGCGGGGGATCGGTTCGTCGAAATTTGCGCCTCTTTATGTAGGTTTGAAAATTCAAGTCATGCACTGCACACACAATCAAAAGCTGAGGTATTCTGGGGGAGCAGTGAACAGAGAGGGAAGCGCTATGCAGTTTGTTTTTAATTAGGGAACGGAAATGGGAGATGGATGGGAAGGTGGGCAGATATGTGTAAGACTGTGCCTCTCTTTCATAGAATCTTTGTAAATCCTAAATCCTGCATGGTTATGTATTTGATGTGGGTGCATACGCTTAGAAAATTTCTGTCTGTGAGTACTGGCACGACCTATGATAGCGAGTAAACCAGAAAACCGTGTGCGGGCGTCCAATGAGGTGAACTTGGAGCTTGGAGGCCTACGTTTAAATATGGTATCGGGTTGGCTACGTGAGCAGGGTGCCAATAAAATTTTACCGCTTACTCCTTGCGTTGTTTAAACGTTTAATGGCTTAATAATTGGGGCTACAAGACTTGTGTGTTGTGATGCAGTGCTTAGCATTTTCCAAGCCCATAGAAAAGTCCCCGGCTGGATACTCTACAGTTCTACACCTCTTGCTTTCTTTTTTCCTTTTTTCAAAAAATAATCTTTTTTGCAACATTAATATTTAACTTCCATCGACGAAAATTTTACAAACAGTTTTTCAAACATACCGCAAAACATTTATGAAAGTGGAAAGAATGTGAGCGACAGGTTAAACTTCTTTAGAAGGGAATTTCTTTCAGCTATTATATCTACCGATTATACAGTTGCACTGAAGATTACTACTGTTGGACAAGACTGCAATACTGCTGTGGCCATGGATCAACACTCCATAAATTTTGCATAAAATTGCTGCTTGTTAGCTTCCAGCTAGCTCGCCAATATCTGGGCTAATGCTATGGCTTAGCCCAGATATTGTTTACCAACAACTATCCGGCTAGCTTCTACATTCTTAGGGGGGTTTTCCAATCACTGCTTAAATCTCGGTTAATCGCTGATTAAAACTCACGACCCTCAGACAATACGGACATAAAACAATACCAATAATCATTATCAATACAGGGGCAATTATTATGGCAAACGGCTTCAATTATAAGACAAGGAGCAAAAGGGAAAGGGGCGGAGGAGCTGGTTAGGGGGAAATTATTACGTATTCTTCATACTTATTACCTACTTCCTTCTGTACATAAAACTTGTACTCACTGCTTCAGGGGGGACTTAGGGCTAACAACACTTGACAATTAACTGAATCAGGCGCTCTCGTACGGACATAAGGGGGAGATTGGGGGTTTTGGGAAATATATGAAAACGGGGATTCCGCCTGAGAGTGTGGCCTCATTCTGCGCCACGTTCTGATCGCTAAACTACGTACCCCAAACCAAACAGGTAGCTCACTTCTTGCAGCTACAACCAAAATTGGGAAAAACCTGTATCAATCAGGGGATCGTTGACCGTTTATTACACCTGTGTATTGGCAGGATGTCTAACGATTCAGCTGAGAATCAGAAAAGAATATGAATTTTGTCAAGTGTAGAGCGTTAACGTTGTATGGGTGTTACGTTTTGATATTATCAACTAGCGATTAAGCCTATCAGTGATTCTCAAACATGATCGTTTGCTTATTCTTAGTTTATTGCTGATGCAGGAAAGCACTATGAGAATAGTTATAGTATCGATAATATATAAAATTTTAAAATATACCTAGTATATATTAGGAATGATTTATAAACTTTAGTTAATTTTCCAATAAACCTACTTTGCAGGTGATTAGTTACTTTTCCAATAAACCAGTTTGGGCAGGTGATTAGTTAATTTTCCAATAAACCTACTTTGGGAGATGATGAGTTACATATTGAATCTTCCAGAAGTCAAAGTCAAATTTGTTTGTTGATTAGCTTCACGTTTTCACAGTCCTAGATTATCAATATTTCCAGATGTGCTCCCCGCGTTTTATATTCTTCGGAATAAGTTCAGACTAAAATACAAGGTTTCACTAACGGAGTCTCAATCTGTAAAAAAATTGTCTTGTACTCGCAAGACGTACTGTATATTCTAAACAACCAAGTTGCTCGTCGTTGAAAAATGTTCAAGGCGAACATTTTCAACGGATGCCTGGGCTCCGTTCAAAATGTTCGTTCGTTGAAAAAATTATTTTCAACGAAGTAGCAGTTGTTTTTTTAAAGACCGAACATTTGTTTTTCAATGACAAACATTTGTCCGATAACTTAGTGTTTTGTTCGTTCGTTGAAAATGTCTCGATCATTCCCCAGATTTTTAACGACGAACAATTTCAACGACGAAATATTTTCAAATGTCGAAACATTTCGTTTGAGTAAATCGGGCCCAGAGCACTTTCCTGTTTTGCTTTTTGTCTGTGTGGATTTTTTTTTGCCTTTTTTCCTGCTTTTGAGCTGCGGCGCTCGTGTGGGCTTTTGCCTCGCCGCTGGGATGTTCGCGGCGGGGAGGTTTGTTTTTTTCCCGAGGGGCTGATGGGATGAGGTTGGGGCCGAATGGTCCGAGACCCCCATTTTAAATATAAATAGCTTGACCGTATATTCAAATGTTTTGAATAGAAAGACAAAAGAACTGGTTTTAAAGCCTATTCACGTTTGTAACACATACTTCACATAGGCATCAGTATTATGTGGCGGATCCAGGATGAAATTTCGGGAGGGGGGTTGCGGCAAAAAGGTTTTTAAATTGTTAGTAAAGTTTCTTTACGAGGAAAATTTTTTTAACCGGATTATAAAAAACCTGAATAGTGTCAGGGGCGTAGCTATGGGGGCAAAGCCCCCCCCTTCTGAAATTTTTGCCGACTGAAAATGTACCCAATCGTTTTTATAGTCTGGTCGGAACAAACTTTCGATACGTTTCCAATAGACCGAATTTGGCCTTAAAATCAAAATTTTCCTCAATTTTGTTCTGGGCGATGCCGCCCCCAGGCCCCTGCAACTTTGGGGATCAGTGTTTTTTGCTTTGTATTTCATTAAAACGTGTGCACGTGTATATGGGCTCATTTTGCTTCCTTAATTGTTTAGTACACGCTATTTAGTGTATTCTTAGCTAATTTATAGTAGCTAACATTTTGAATTTACGGGACGTAATGTCAAAAAGTATTTTGAAATTTTTTTAAAATGTGGTGGCTTCTGGACCATTGTCGGCCCATCAGTTTTGTAACCTTCAGTGTTTTGAGCTCCATTTTATTTTCGATGCCGTTCTGGTCGGAAAATTAAACTGAACCTGCCCACAGCAACTGTATATATTCCCAGTTATGCGGCGAGGGGCACAAAATGCCCCTTCAGCACTGAGCGCTTCGCAGCGTCCAAAGTATAGCTTAAGATATGTATGTATATATGTGATATGTATGTATATATGTGATATTTTTTTCGATTCGTGCAATGTAACTATTTGTTTTTTACATATTTTGTATCCACATTAGCATTTTGTGCTGTAAATGTAACATTGACTTGCTGTAGTTGTATAGTAAAACAGTTGGAAATTGGATACTTCTGGGCCCGATTTACCAAAACGAAATGTTCGACGTTGAAAATGTTCGTCGTTGAAATTGTTCGTCGTTAAAAATCTGGGAATGATCGAGACATTTTCAACGACGAACAAAACACTAAGTTATAGGACAAATGTTTGTCATTGAAAAACAAATGTTCGTCTTTAAAAAAACAACTGCTCGTCGTTGAAATAATTTTCAACGACGAACATTTGAACGGAGCTCGAGGCATCCGTTGAAATGTTCGCCGTTGAACATTTTTCAACGACGAGCTTTGGTTGTTTAGAATATAACAAGTACGTCTTGCGAGTACAAGACAATTTTTTACAGATTGAGACTCCGTTAGTGAAGCCCTGTTTTAGTCTGAACATATTCCGAAGAATATAAAACGCGGCACATCTGGAAATTTTGATAATGTAGGACTGTGAAAACGTGAAGCTAATCAACAAACAAAGTTGACTTTGACTGCTGGAAGATTCATATGTAACTATCATCTGCAAAGTAGGTTTATTGGAAAATTAACTAATCACCTGCAAAGTAGGTTTATTGGAAAATTAACTAATCACCTGCAAAGTAGGTTTATTGGAAAATTAACTAAAGTTTATAAATCATTCCTAATATATACTAGGTATATTTTAAAATTTTATATATTATCGATACTATAACTATACTCATAGTGCTTCCTGCATCAGCAATAAACTAAGAATAAGCAAACGATCATGTTTGAAATCACTGATGGCTTAATCGCTATTGATAATATCAAAACGTAACACCCATACAACGTTAACGCTCTACACTTGACAAAATTCATATTCTTTTCTGATTCTCAGCTGAATCGTTGACGTGCTGCCAATACACAGGTGTAATAAAACAGGGTCAACGAGCCCCCTGATTGATACAGGTTTTTCCCAATTTTGGTTGTAGCTGCAAGAAGTGAGCTACCTGTTTGGTTTGGTACGTAGTTTAGCGATCAGACGTGGCGCAGAATGAGGCCACACTCTCAGGCGGAATCCCCGGTTTGCATAATATTTCCCAAAACCCCCAATCTCCCCCCTATGTCCGTACGAGAGCGCCTGATTCAGTTAATTGTCAAGTGTGTTAGCCCTAAGTCCCCCCTGAAGCATAGTACAAGTTTAGTACAGAAGGAAGTAGTAATAAGTATGAAGAATACGTAATAATGTCCCTAACCAGTATCCGCCCCTTTCCCTTTTGCTCCTTGTCTATAATTGAAGCCGTTTGCCATAATAATTGCCCCTGTATTGATAATGATTATTGGTATTGTTTTATGTCCGTATTGTCTGAGGGTCGTGAGTTTTAATCAGCGATTAACCGAGATTTAAGCAGTGATTGGAAAACCCCCCTAAGAATGTAGAAGCTAGCCGGATAGTTGTTGGTAAACAATATCTGGGCTAAGCCATAGCATTAGCCCAGATATTGGCGAGCTAGCTGGAAGCTAACAAGCAGCAATTTTATGCAAAATTTATGGAGTGTTGATCCATGGCCACAGCAGTATTGCAGTCTTGTCCAACAGTAGTAATCTTCAGTGCAACTGTATAATCGGTAGAATATAATAGCTGAAAGAAATTCCTTCTAAAGAAGTTTAACCTGTCGCTCACATTCTTTCCACTTTCATAAATGTTTTGCGGTATGTTTGAAAAACTGTTTGTAAAATTTTCGTCGATGGAAGTTAAATATTAATGTTGCAAAAAAGATTATTTTTTGAAAAAGGAAAAAAGAAAGCAAGAGGTGTAGAACTGTAGAGTATCCAGCCGGGGACTTTTCTATGGGCTTGGAAAATGCTAAGCACTGCATCACAACACACAAGTCTTGTAGCCCCAATTATTAAGCCATTAAACGTTTAAACAACGCAAGGAGTAAGCGGTAAAACTTTATTGGCACCTTGCTCACGTAGCCAACCCGATACCATATTTAAACGTAGGCCTCCAAGCTCCAAGTTCACCTCATTCGACGCCCGCACACGGTTTTCTGGTTTACTCGCTATCATAGGTTGTGCCAGTACTCACAGACAGAAAGTTTTCTAGCGTATGCACCCACATCAAATACATAACCATGCAGGATTTAGGATTTACAAAGGATTCTATGAAGGACGAAGAGAGGCACAGTCTTACACATATCTGACCCGACTCTTTCCCCCAATCCATCTCCACATTTCGTTCCCTAATTAAAAACAAACTGCATAGCGCTTCCCTCTCTGTTCACTGCTCCCCCCCAGAATTCCTCAGCTTTTAAATGTGTGTGCAGTGCATGACTTGAATTTTCAAACCTACATAAGTAGGGCACAAATTTCGACGAACCGATCCACCACAGGGTTTTAGCAAAAAGGATCTGATCGGTCAGTGCCTGTTGTGTGTAGCGATCAGGATGTTTATGAAAGAAGAAGTACAATGCATCAATGGATTATAAATTTACACCATGGTCTAGAAAGCCCCAAGCTAGGTTTATACCTGTCCGTAGTTGTGTCTGTATGTCAGTACAGAAGTTGTAAATACACTCTTGTTTGCAGCAGTTAGCGTCTCCAGGTCCAGTCTAGCTCACACACAACAGACTTGCTTTCCAAAGTTTTGCACGGAAACTACATAAAAATTGAGCTTATAGAATAAATGAGACTGTTACGGACAATGTTTGCACCGGGCTTTAGCCTGTATATATAATTTGATTCAGGTTCCGTTTACAGTAAAAGTTAACAGGTAGTTTGCTAAGTAGTTGTTGTGATAAACGCTTACTCGACCAATTAAGTACCAATAAAACTGTTGATGCCAAACTAATATTACAATTGTTTGATTGGATTTGATTGTTGTTTTTAATTACCTTTGAGATCATTGTCAAGGTGCTTACTTTTAGGACGACTTTTGCTCCTTTTTTGATGCTTATTTTAAAATAATTCTGGAAGTTATTTCATTATTTATTATCTGGTTTCCGATAATTGAAGTTTCAGTTACGAAAAATTTCTGTTTAGGGACTTGAAAACAATAAAAACACCTATCTGGCCATTTTGGCCCTACAGTAACCTAGCTAGCAACAACAAAACGAAGCTAGCTGGTTGGCTGCGTGGCCACTTCACACACATAAGGGTAAAATTACATATACACACGCACACAAATTTGCTACAGAAAATACACGCAGACGTGTATTTTACGTAGGGCAAAACAAATGTAAAGTCCTGTCGCTACTGAGGTAGCGACAGGAAAAAGGCAGTAATTAGCGAAGTTTAGCGGTTTATAATCAAGTAATTTTTTAATTTTGTGGAACATGAAATATACGGAATTGTAGAGCAAAAAGTAGTGAATGATTATGGAAAGTTTGAAGTTATTCGGAGTAATATAGAAGAAGTTATTTGAAGTTAGATTGCGAAGTTTAGTCGAATTTGAGCAGAATCGTAGGCGTGAAAAGAGCAGTTTCAGACCCTAGTTTTGTTATGTTATAATTTGGTAATTAGTAATTGTTCGTGTTTGGTATTATTTGATTTGTCATTTCATAATATGTATCATGGACTCATTTTCGAACATTTTCGGTATTGGTAATCATGTTTTTTGGGAGCAGAAGAAAGCCCTAAGTTCACCCTGAGTTTAGTGAATGGATTACGGTAGTTTTAAGAATGCACAGTTGCACAGAATGCACACAACCTTGACGGCGTATTCTGGGTTTGTCTACATCTGGGTTTGTCTAATACTTTAATTGGCTGTTTGAATAACACTTCACAGCCAATCATTGCTACGCTCCGCCTTGTCAGCCTATGCCTATTGTACAAAACTATACGTAGCCAATACAGTACAATACAATACAATACTATACGTAGCCTACTGTAGAATTTGACAGTACAAACATACAGAGTATTTGTCAATTAAACAAAATACAATAATCATACAACAATTCAATCATATTTGGAACACAGTGGCTCAAAGCAGATAAGAAGTAAACAAGTAGGCCCCAAAGGGGGCAAGGTTCCATTGCTGAGTGAGAATTCCATAACCAAACAATCAGCAGTTTCCACTTAATCGTGGACCGAGCTTTTGGCTGATCTTTGATTCGTTACCACAGATTGAGGCAGCTTTACGAGCCCAGACTTGCGGCATGACTTTCACACCTACCCACTGGGCCGCCGGTAATTGTTTCTGGGAAACAGTATAACGACAGGTTCCACTACTCTGAGATAATGTAATTCTGAAAAAAATGTTCTGAAGCAACCTTATGCAGTAAAAGGGTAAAAAACTTATACTTGCTTGCCTGTCAACCACTGTACTGGTCTTTAATTTTTAGAACGAAGTCCTCAACAATAGCACGTTACGATAAGTTTGAGCTAAAATATGTCAAAATGCAAAAACATTTTGTGGGAATCGAACACAAAAAATGACTACTGTCCAATTCTGAAACAGCGCCTCTGACCACTCGGCTTCGTCGTCATGTTAGTCTTTGAACAAACTAAGGTGATGTTTCTCAAACGCTTAGTAAAGTTAAAAATTTTGTATTAGTAAATCATTTAGTTAATGTAATTTAATTACATGAATTAATTCTGTGTTCTAACTGCATTTGATTATGTTTTCTATAAAATATTTAATGTCTAATACTGTTCCAAATGTTCCAAGACTGAGTCTAGACAGTCACGTGAATAGAACGTGCACATTGTGTGGAAAACTGACATTTTGTAAAAGTAATAAAATCAAAAAACTTTGATAAAACTGGAATTTACTGAATCGCTAATGTGATTTTGACCATTATTAACTGATAAATCGCGATTTGAAAAAAATAAGCGAGAACTTCCCAAGCTGACTTTACACGTTAATCATACACGCTGACCAATATGTTGATGTCAGTTTAACACTATGCAGAATTGGTTTCAAAACAATAGTTCCTTCTCTAGAAGGAACAAAAATAGCTAACTTGTTTAATTCACCCTCAATTCGCCAAATGCGCCCGCTTTTGCGCACTACTAGCTGTACTGCAATCTTTTTAGTTGCAATTTGAAGTTTTGAATGTCCTGTGCGGCTATGGAACCGCCCCAACACGCCCAGCCCAAAAACACTGATATATACAGCATTATTGAATAAAGAATAAAATACATTCAGATAATGCAGATAAACAGTGCCCCAACGTCCCGGATTCTCAAAACTGAAAAAAATGCCAGTAAGGTGGTTGTGTCTCAGGTGGTCTTTTAGTCTTTACCGTCTTTTAATCGCAAGGTAATTACAGACACATTTTTGTAAATTAAAATAGTTGAGCTAATTTGCAAAATTTCAAATAGGTTTTCTTACTGTAATACTAGGTAGGCGGAGCTTAGCAGCCATTGGCTGTGAACTGTTATTCAAACAGCCAATCAAACTTTTAGACAAACCCAAATGTAGACAAACCCAGACTAAACCGTTTTGACTGGGTCTGCAGCCCAGAAGGAGGTCTAGT